>JAWDGP010003469.1:770000-780000 GCA_033675545.1 Elysia crispata
TTGCAGCCCAGTAATGTAGATGTTACCCTCCCCTGTAGTCGATTTATATTTTCCATACGTTTGTAACAAGAAAAAACTCTTACACCAATGGATATGATTTGATTGTGGGAAAGCTCAATCAGAGCCAAGTAACCAATACTGTTTGTCTTTATACGTCACTGTCAGGTCGATGGCAGATCTGTAACAAGGAAGTTGCCCAGTCTCCCAGCTTACAATGTGATCTGTGAAAGTCATCTTGTCTGAACAGCAGCCATAGAGGGGAGATAACCCATTCATTCCCAAAATTGGACCGTCTTTCGACTAAGGGAGATGGGGATGAGGAAGCTGTAGGAGCCAAAGTAACTCTGAAAGGATTAAAAAGAGAAACAAATGCATCTCCAGAATTCCCGTTTGTCTGTAACAAAAATTGTAATTTTAACAAAGATTCTATAGCCATGAGTACACGAACAGATTAAAATTTTTTTTTTATAAAAGTAGATTACTCTACATAAAACAAACAAACACAATCTTAACAACCATATTACTGTCACAATAACTGTTACAAAATATCATTGATTCTCAAAATGGTCACTATCATCCTTATCGAGTTTATTATCATCCATCCTTATCATACTTATTACCTTTTTTTCTCACTGTGGCAAAACTAAAATCACCATTTGTGTCATCTTTATCTTCATCATGATCATGCTGGGAGATCATCATCATAACAATCGTCATCTTCATCGTATTTCAGTCACGTAGTCATTATCATTACCTTTCTCATCAATTTTATTATGTATTGCAAGGTAACACCACCACTTTCTCCATTATTTTTACAATAATTACCATCATCATCGTTACCTTATCATCAATATGATCACCATCTCATTTTTTAAAAGTTATAGCAACTGTGTTATCATCATAATATTCGAGGATAACTTTAGCATATTTGGTTTTACATAAAAACAGAATTTAAATAAGAAAATAAAAAAATGGAAGCATAGACCATTATTGGGCAAGTAGTAATTTCTCTAAAAGAAGAGTAAATATATGCTTATAAAATATAATACAAAAATAAAAGCAGGAGAAAGGAAAATAAGCAATTTAACCAAGGAGAAGATTCTAATAAAATAGGCCAACAATTCCAGGCTTTATTTGTCCTTTCCGTCGCCCAAAAATCAAATCGAAGTGGCAATTTCTAATTTCTTTAAAAAATCAAACTATTACATGTAATTACAAATAAGAAATAAAACAACAACAACAACAAAAACAACAACAACAACAACAACAACAACAACAACAACAACAACAACAAAAGACCTCTCTGACATGTCAACGTGAGTCCTTCAAGCCTATTTTAGTGGAAGCGTTGAGATTCAAGTCACAGCTGCTGGATCAACAAATCAAACACACGTCGATGTGGAGAATGGAAATTTTCCAATAACGGCACAGTTGCTCTTTGCACTTCTAAAACTCTATCAAGGAATTGCTGCAACAACAAATAAAAAATAAATTAAAAAAATATAAAAAAAAAGGCTAAACTGACAAACACAATCAATTAAAAGGCCTTGATAATGGCGTAAAAATGTCAGGTCTTGTGATTTTACCGTTGTTCTTTTTTCCGTGCAGAACTAAGCTCTGCATGCTAATTTATTTTACCAGAACACGTTTCTCCTAGATCTCAAGTTTGAGCTTATTATTTCTCAATTTCCCATGCATGCTAATCTCCGTTTTGTTATGGTTTCAAACATTTCAGCCGTGTTTCTGTGGAGAATCTCACTTTCAGGCTACAGAGAACCCCCTTCTTCTCCGCCTCTCTGAGTCATCTGGCGGCTCCTTGGTGTAATGATGTACAAGTGTTTTCAGAAAGACATGCCAGTCAAACTATCCTGTCCAACGCCGAAGCTCTTTACCTCTAACAAGCTCCACTATTATTTTGTTTTCCCTTATCTGAGATCAGAGCTGTAGAGAGTTTCAGATATCAGCATCTCTACATTAAATAGCTTTTCCAGACCAAAAGCCCACTCAAATTTAAGTCTTTTCCTCCAGCGGCAGCTTCGCGCCTTCTTGCTCTTTTTCTTTTCAATGGAAGAGAGTACACATGAGCATGCAACTCCAAGTTTATGAAAACATTTTGATAAATATCAAACTTAATACATCTCCGACCTTAACAAGAAAATAATTGCGGCTCATCCCGTCCAAATCGACTCTCCATTTCTTTTTCCTTATTAATTTTATCACCATATTTCTTCTCTTCCTTTTTTCTGTCCTCTTGATTCTGCTCTGTAAACAATATCATCTGTGACACTTGTTTACGATTGCTCGGTTTTACATAATATTGGCTTACAGTATCAGCGGAGTAGCATACAATAATGTTTTCACAAAATCCTGAAGACATCTTTCCTGGCGAGAGCAGAAATTTAATATCAGGCGCATTGCCAGTGACTTGGTGCTGTGAAGTGCTCTCTCTGATATTCCCTGGGAAAACTTGCTTCAGCAAACAGATTACTACCACCACAACCTGTGATGCTCAACATTTTGCTCTATAAACCTTCCAAATCGACCAAAAAGCTGCAGTTTGGCTTCCGTATGAATGGTCAAAACAAAGCATTGCTATTTTGACTTTATGAAGATGAACAGAATAAACTATATCCTCCAAGTTGTAAATCATTCGTTGGAAATAATTATATTGCTTGTTTTGATTAAAACGCTTAATTTGAAAAGTAGTTTCTTCTTATCCAACACAGTTCATAATATGTTGCAAGGTGTCGCGATTTTTCCGCCTTGATCATCAGAACTCATCCTGGACCTGATATCCCGGGTAGTTATCCTCAATGTAATAATTGCGAGAAGAAAATTCGGCAAGTTTTTGGTAGCTTAATAGCAAGAAGGGTAGCTCTTGATATGCATAACATATACATTTCCTATTTTGCTACAAGCCTTTACTTTTTGAGTAATGCAGTCTCGTCAAAGACTCATTGTTGATCGAAAAAAAACAAAACAACAGTTTTGCAGTTACTCAGGAATGCAATTTGCGTTTTCCGTCGTTACAAACGTTATGGCTAAATCTTTTCTGAACACTACAGGCCATCTTTTGCTTTTCTGCGTACTCACAACTAGCAGCACAATATAAAAAAAAAAAACAAAAAAACTTGAGCCATAAGTTGGTGAGGTGTCCATTAGTCATTTCGATGTTCACAAGTTTTTTTTTAACACAACAACCTATGGGCACAGAGTAGCGAAATCTAACTATTATCTTGTAAGCTTATTCTTTTGGATCACAATCATGATGATCGATCCAATTCAAACTCAGCTTTTATTTCTATACCTCCTGATTCTAAAATACTATGTATTCCTCCAGTTCCTCTTTATATCAGAGTCTCTACAACCATCTTGACACTGAGAGGGACTTAGGGTATGAAGAATTACCTAGCACTGGTTTGAATCAGTCTGTGAATCCATGAAAAAAGTTAAGTTTTTCCCGTTTCAATGTGAACGACTTGACCCAGTGTAAAACTACAGGATAAGTATTTTCTCTGCAAACTTCCCATTCTAATGGTCGACATCCGCAAACCGTCTGGAAAAGACATCTTGCGGCGTGTCTCAGGGCCAGAGATTTTTATGATACAAACGATCGAAGTGATTGCATTTGGAGCTGTAATTCAAGAGGAGGGAAAAAATATGAGTCGCTAGTCTAAAAACAAATGTTTAGGGTCAAAGAGAAAGGGATAGAGAATTAAAGGGGTTAAGTAAAGAGGTGTATGTTTGGACAAGTTAGCGAAAGAGAGAAAGAGAGAGAGAGAGAGAGAGAGAGAGAGAGAGAGAGAGAGAGAGAGAGAGAGAGAGAGAAAGAGAGAGAGAGAGAGAGAGAGAGAGAGAGAGAGAGAGAGAGAGAGAGAGAGAGAGAGGGAGGGGGGGGTGAGGATCAGGATGATGAAGGTGTAAAGACAACAATGTATTTTGTAGCTCATTAGCTTTAGACATGCTTTTCTCAGGGTCCAATTTGTTTTGTGCGGGAGGCCACAGTTAGAGAGTGAGAGCACAACGATGTGTCTTAGGTCGCGGGCACTGAGGCAAAACTTAGGGTCTTCAAAGTTGTTATGTAGAGCGATGAAAAGAAAAGAATAAATTAGTCTTCAGCATAGGCAATGTCCTCACCCATATTCCACTGATCTCTCTCTCTCTCTCTCTCTCTCTCTCTCTCTCTCTCTCTCTCTCTCTCTCTCTCTCTCTCTCTTTCTCTCTTTGTCTATATACCTAATTATTTATCTCTATATCTTTTATCTTGCCATTTCTTGATTTTTCTCAATTTCTATCTATGTCTGTATGTCTATTTTAATTGCAGTCCTTGTCGAAATCATCCATTTTTTAACGTAAGTACTCCTTACACCCATTGATCTCACTGCGTTATTTTCAGTCCTTTAGTGCTTTTTTTTTTTTTTTTTTGGAAATTCACAAATTTGTAGGCCTACCCTTGGTTTCCGTTTCCCTTGTCTCCCACTTTTTCATTACGATCTTGAAAGGTAATTTGTGTACTGATGCACCTATCAGTAACTACAATCTCTATTTCTGGCTATTCTCCGTCTCTAGTCCTCTTGGTTGTCTATCTGTCTGTCAGACGCCGTCATAGCCTCCCCCTTACTCCCACCCACTCCCTCCCCTTCGCAGCCACCGCCCACTCCGACCCGGTTCTCTCGATCAGCACACGCGAACCTTGTTTGCATAGAAAATAGCGCGGTATGTAAAACCAAGCGGAGTGATCTTCCCGCGGACTGAGTGTACACAACACGGCTAATCACCCGCTTCCAGTTTCTGCCCAGATCTACCAGATGCCTCCGTGGTCTGTCCAGAAACCCGATATGCCTTCCTCAACGTGCTGTCAATCAAACTCCCGACTTCCAGCCAGGGCGAAGCTTCTGAACGAAGAAGAAAATAGGGGAGAAACGGAATGAGAATGGAATACGACTACGACGGTTGTAATACGGTATTCCTCCGGGAGATTGGAAGTCTGCCGTGCGCGGATTCTGTTGGTCAGATCGCTTCTCAGATGGCGGGTGCAGCAGTCAGGCCCCGTGAGCAGTGTCTTGGTGGATGGGCGAGCTAGTAGGTAGGGATGCTGGGAAGGATTGGTGGCTAAGCTTGTCGGATAGCTCTGAAGTATGGTCGAGCAATGCGTTAACCTGTCATGGTTAATAAGGGTTAACACATCGTGCAAGAAATTCTGGCGCTGATAGGAGTAAAATGATTTATAGTCCTGACGAGACTTGAGGTAGATGTGTTCATGATGAAGTTTATGGGGAGGGGTTGCTAATGATGGTATCTCAATTGATTATAATAGGTTTTCTGAGGGTGTATCAATTGGTACTGATGAGTTCTTATGACGGTGTATCAATCGCTGTTGATCGGTGCTTATGGTTGATGAGTTCTGATGACAGTATTACATCAATTGGTGTTGATGAATTCTTATGACTATATATCAGCTGCTTTTGGTGGTTTCTAATTTCTGAACAACAATATTGGTGTTGATGAATTCTTATGACTATATATCAGCTACTGTTGGTGGTTTCTAATTTCTGAACAACAATATTGGTGTTGATGAATTCTTATGACTATATATCAGCTACTGTTGGTGGTTTCTTATGTCTGAACAACAATATTGGTGTTGATGAATTCTTATGACTATATATCAGCTACTTTTGGTGGTTTCTAATTTCTGAACAACAATATTGGTGTTGATGAATTCTTATGACTATATATCAGCTGCTTTTGGTGGTTTCTAATTTCTGAACAACAATATTGGTGTTGATGAATTCTTATGACTGAATATCAGCTGCTTTTGGTGGTTTCTAATTTCTGAACAACAATATTGGTGTTGATGAATTCTTATGACTGAATATCAGCTGCTTTTGGTGGTTTCTAATGTCTGAACAACAATATTGGCGTTGATGAATTCTTATGACTATATATCAGCTACTTTTGGCAGTTTCTTATGTCTGAACAAAGATATTGGCGTCGATGGGTTCTTATGATGATATATAAATAGTGTATATGATATCTATGTTTTTCTGATGCTTTATCAAATGGTAATAATGAATTCCTATGACGGTATATAAGTTACTGTTGATTGGTGCTTGTGATGGATGAATCATCTTGGCGTTTTTATGATGGTAAAAATTTGATGGTCAAAGACTGCAATGATGGTATCACAATAATTATTAATATCACAATTTGATTCTTATGAGGTATTACGATTGACGTTGATGGATTTGTATAATGTATAATCACTTTTTGATGGTTTTTTTTTATCATAATGTAATGACTTCTTATCATGGAATCACAATCGACATTGATGGATTTTTATGACGATGCGGCAGTTCATGATGATAATAATATTGCAAAATGAGGGCAAAAATGATGGTATCGCAATAATTATTAATATCACAAATTGATTCTGATGAGGTATTACGATTGACGTTGATGGATTTCTATAATGTATAATCACTTTTTGATGTTTTTTTTTTATCATAATCGTAATGACATCTTATCATGGTATCACAATCGACATTGATGGATTTTTATGACGATGCGGCAGTTCATGATGATAATAATATTGCAAAATGAGGGCAAAATTGTTGTGACCATTTGCGATGGTATAAGTTGTGGTAAAATGATTATTGTGGGAGAGGAGGAGGCGAGCTGATGTTGTTTAGAAAGTAGTAATTGCTTGATGAGTTCGTTGATGCCCCTGTTGGTAATGTTTTGAGTTTCGATACAGGTACAAAACTGGTGTAGTCAGTAGAGGTGATATTAATGGTAAAACAACGATTCTAATTTAAATGATGTAACCATCAGTAAAAATCATCTTGTTGATCAGACGGGTCTATTTCACGCGTAATCTGGGCAGTGAATTGAATACTGAGCAAGTTTGGCAGAGGATGAAAAAATCTTAATCGATAACACATATGCATGCAAAAGATGAGACTATAACTTTAGGGAAACGACGAAAAAACAATTTTTAAAAATGACACACAAGACCCGGGCAAAAAAAGGGAAACGACTGTCTGATTATTGATGTGTCATACCAGATCTTGAAAAAAAGAATACATTAAAATAAATAGAAAACATAAACCAAGGCAAAATAACACTAACATTTTTAAAAAATATAAAATGAATGATGTTGATTTTTGCTAAAATAAACGAGCACATAACATAGTTAAGCACATTATTACACAGTTTTCAATTAAGGCATTGTTGTTTTTGTTGACTTAATAAAATCCAAGCAAGATAAAACATTCAAGGGAATGAAACCATTGTAAATTCACTCAACGAGCAAAGAACAATGTACGATCTAATCCTAAATTTTGTTAATGCTCCAAATATATATATATATATATATATATATATATATATATATATAATTCTATCTTCGCTCGTTATTTTCTTTTCTTTTCTTTCTTTTCTTTTTTTTTTTTTTTTTTTGCTTTTTTTCTTTTTAATTAAGTTCAAACCAAGCGTTGCAAATAGTGTGTCGTCCATAACGGCCACACCGCTGAGTGCAGACAGCTCAACAGACTGACTTGTCTGACTGGTCTGCGACTGCCCTCAAGTGATATGCCCTCACATTGCACCGGTCCAATGGTCCAGGTAGCTGGACATGATGTTCACACCTGTCTCAAACCTAATCAAGTAGTCAAAAGGGTATTGAAATATCAGGCTGATAACAGTGAGGGGCAAAAACGTTATTTCTTTCTCAATTTTTTTTATTCAGGAAGACAGATGGGTATCCGGTGAGTGTTGATGTTATGGGGGCAAAATTATAATATCGGCTGGAGCTCAAATGGCCAAGGTAATGGAGATGCAGCTTCTTCAAGTCAGCACCAAACAGATTTAAAGCGATGTCATCATTTTAAAGTAATGTAACTATTTTATTCTTGCAGAAGCAGTACCAGAACTAGCTATACTGACAAACCTTTTATTGTAATAGTAATTTACAGTTTATTGGGATTATAGTTGCAACAGAAGTGGTGGTAGACGTAGTAATAGTAGCAATAGTATTAAAAGCAGTAATAGTAATAGTAGTGTAGCAGCAGCAGCAGCAGCAGCAGCAGTAGTAGTAGTAGCAGCAGCAGCAGCAGCAGCAGCAGTAGTAGTAGTAGTAGTAGTAGTAGTAGTAGTAGTAGTAGTAGTAGTAGTAGTAGTATAGTAGTAGTAGTAGTAGTAGTAGTAGTAGTAGTAGTAGTTGTAGTAGTAGTAGTAGTAGTAGTAGTAGTAGTAGTAGTAGTAGTAGTAGTAGTAGTAGTAGTAGTAGTAGTAGTAGTAGTAGTAATAGCAGTACTAGTAGTAGTCGCAATATTCGAAGTAGTAATAGTAGCAGCAGCAGCAGCAGTAGAAGAAGTAGTAGTAGTGGTAGTAGTGGTAGTAGTAGTAGTAGTAGTAGTAGTAGTAGTAGTAGTAGTAGTAGTAGTAGTAGTAGTAGTAGTAGTAGTAGTAGTAGTAGTAGTAGTAGTAGTAGTAGTAGTAGTGGTAATAGTAGATATAAAAGTGTAGCAGTACTCTCAAAACCCGCTTCTTTGCTCCTCCTTTTATCTGTATGTATCTTCCTATCTTTCTTCAAGATATACTAATCTACTAATATGGTGGATCTCCCTAATATTAAAGCCGCGAGATGATCCTCCATTCATGGTGGACTGGGCTTGTAGTACGTTTTAAATAATCAACATAAAACGTTTGACTATATGTGCCCTTGTATTTTTAATGCCTATAGGCCCATCTCTTTCCATTCATTCATTTATTTGTTAATCTTTAGAGTCACCTTATATACCTTTTAAGGTTTTGGGTTTTTTTTTTAATTGTCTAATATTTTCCTAAAGTTCTGAGTTTCAACTAAAACCTTTTCTCAAACGATGAGGGGGGAAAATGAAGAAAAGTGCTACAAAGAAAAATCTTATAGTCTCAATTTAGATCAAGCTCAAGCCATTCATCCGACTCCTTTTACTTTCTTTCTCACCATCGCTCGCTGCTCTATAGTTCTTAGCTTCTATGGACATTGATAATAGGAAGATCGGAACTGTTTCCCAGGAACTTCAGAGGATGATAAATAAGAGCAGATCTACCAACGACTAATGTCGAGGACAGCCGCCGTTGCGCCAGACAGTTACTCTTGGTAACTGGTGTATCTGGGATCGAGTCCCATTTGGCTTACCGTTATCTCGGTGATCAGAGACAGCAATAGTTGGAGATGAAATTAGAAAGAGATAGGCCCACTTAAACATTTACTGAACCGTAACTTGGTTCTAACTGATAATAGTCTTGCCTGACTGCGTGTCTGTCTGTCTGTCTGTCTGTAGGTTGAGCTGCACGTCTCGTCTTTCATCTTTCGTAAGTTTATTTATTTTTTTGCTTGTCTGTTCGTCTCTTCATAACATCCGATCATTATAATTATCTTTGCTTGTCCGTTGCGGAGCAAATGCATGATTGTATGGTTGAACTCAACTTTAACTTTTTTTAAAATGAAGTATGTTAAGTTTAATGAAAACTAGCGTCAATGTTTGCCTGTTGATCATTCTGTTTTAATGTTTTTATAAATAAAAAAAAAATCCAAAAAAAAAAAAAAAAATCTAAATTTCGGATAATCGTTGGGATCGGAATGAGGTCAGATGTTCAAATCAATGATTGCCAAATTAACTTAAAACACGTTGATCTGGATCAGGACAAGACACTTGGTCACAAGCAGGACATAGGGAACCTTAAAACATGAACAATTAAAAAAAATAATTGGAACATATTAAAATTATAACCAAACTGAAAGCAATGGACGTATACAAACATTTTCAACATTATCAGTTTTAAAACAGAAAGCTTAGATAAAATATGGGACAGGCTGAATTGATAGTTCAAAAAATGGAACCAAAATTCTGTAATCACAGTCATCATAAGTTACTTGAGTAACTTAGAGGTTGAGTAAATTAATCTGAGCTAAAAATGTATCTATCATGACTAATATACCACTCTGTATGGAAAT
>JAWDGP010003469.1:785000-792500 GCA_033675545.1 Elysia crispata
GCAAGGATAGTGATTTCTGAAATCATTGGTGTCTAGTGTCTCTATCAATTTATTTATTAGAGCGGCGAATCCAAGACTTTTACAATAGCAATTAAAGCAATAAAACCAGCAATCTCCTCGCCTACAGTTTAAAAACTCTCCGCTGATTTCACTACGCAACAAAATAGCGTCTACATGAAATATATCTAAAATAAATTGTTAGGATACAATTTGTTTTAAAAGTCTCATTGTATGGAAACTGCGGCTCACTCAACTGAAATAATATACCGTTGCATAGAAAATAAAAAAGCGTTCTTAGGCAAAGAAGATAGGAAGATCCATAGATCCTTTAAAATCTCACACGAAGGCGCAGAGGGCACAAGCTCAACGTGTTCCCCAAAGATGAACTCCGAAGCTTACAAATCTTAACAAGGCGACATAAATCAATGTTAAACTTCAATTCACACTCTCCCTTCCTGAAAAGCCCGAGAAAGCCCGAGAAAGCCCGAGAAACCTTTTGACACCAGGAGGTGTCCAGGAAACCCCAACATTGTCGTGCAAGTCATTTTCACCAGATTACAGCGTGACACCGAGTCTGTCGTAAAGAACTGTCCGCCATGGCCAATCAGCGCTTGGCACACAATCACTGCTTGGCACACAGTGTAGTTAATTCCGTGGTAATAGTGTATGGCTATGTCAGAGATTTATTTGGATTCAAAAAAGAAAAGAAGAAGGAGAAGAAAAAGATGTCATGTAATTTTCTTTAATCAGGATAGGTTTTTAATTTTTTTTTTTGGGTGGGGTGGTACACATTGGAGAGAAGATAATTATATATAATATTTAGATATAGGTAGACATACGGGAGAAGTGAAAATTTTGCTAAATCGTGTCAATTCACTGTACTGAAAATCCTAGAATTTACCAAAAAAAAATCATTTTAACCATAACTTTTTCCTTTTGTTGAATTTACTGAGTCTGGCTATAGCGTTAATTTGGCAGAAAATATCAGGAATTTCATGAAACATCAGTTTACTTCAAGATAAAGAACCAACAGAAATAGCAACAAATGAATATCTGGAGTAGCAATAAAACGCACCAAACACCATAGATGCTGTACATTTTGATACACTATTTTTACAACGCGATGTTCCAAATTCTGAAGATGTAATCTACACAACATGGTGCAGCTTTTTACCCCCATCCATATCGATTATTTCGCACTTTTGTTTGACCTGCATCTAAATCTTTTTAATCCATACTCAATCTAGACATTGGTGTTTGTTCAGCAAGAAGGCGACTGGATGTTTGCTTGGGAAACACATGGATCTAGAATCAATTTTGAGCCTAGGTTTATTTCTGTAAACTATATTCTCTCGTCATTTGCGTATGGGATTTTATAAAGAAGTACGCACAGTTTTCCTTTTAAGTGTTTGCTAACATATGAAGCATAGTCTTTGTATTGGAGAATTTACACTACTCAAAACTGCTGATGCTACTAGTACTATCATTGATCAGAGCTGCGAAAATTCAAGCGAGGAAAGGATTGCATAACTTTATTCATAAATGGGAAAAGAGAATTTATATTTAAGGTACGAAATATTTCGAATATCTTACTAAAATTTGTTTGATTGTTGGATAGAGCATGAGTTTTAATCGGGTAGCATGACTTTTTATGAAATCATAACTATTGTAGATCCAAATAGATCTAAGCGTCTGTGTGTGTCCAATAGAAATCTGATTCCAAAATCTCAAGCAGATGATTTTTCTCTTTCTAATCTTCCATACAACCTTTGCGGCGCACAGCTAAGTATATCATAAAAATTCACATTTAATTTTATTACAACCATGATAATGGCTTACATAGCACGCTCTCTCCTACAAGTTTTTCTTGTGCTTTTCAAAGGGTTCATTGTAAAAAATATGAACAGCAGCTCACTGTCTTATCATACTCTTTTATCTGTATTATGACCTATATCTTACTCACTTTATCAACACCAATAACCGATATCTGAAAAATATAGATTGATGTTGTATTTGTATTTCTATTTACTGGTAATCTTGCGTCTTTTTTTTTTCAAATAAAATCTTCATATATAGAAATGGATTAATTGTTCTAACTGTTTTGAAAACGGCAATTATTCATTCACCTCTACATCGATTCCGTGGCTGAAGGAGGAGAGCGATTTTTAAAGTGCGATTACGAGTATCACTCTGTACCACTTGTATGGGTAGAGTAATTACCGGTACTCGAAAAATAGGGCTCTTGTCGTTCAAAATCTTATGCAATAAAAAATTAGCACATAAATGAGCATCATAGCTTGAACGGCTCATTAAACCATAAAACTATGATTGTTCTGAGAGACATAAACTGTTAAAAAAAGTTGACGCTATATCAACGCTCACAGTTGGTATAATCTAGTCAGAAAAAAAGTATGGAAATTGAAACAAAGATAATCTATAGTAATATAGAAGAAACAGACGCTTTCTGAATGATTATGATGGTTGATTGGAGCTCTAGGCATCTAATAGGTAGCATAACTCTTATTGAAGTAACATTTTTCTTTCTTTCCTCTACGAAATCTTTTTTTCCAAAACAAAACTTTTGATGCATTTTATGCTTTCCCCTCGTGTTTGGTGGATGTACGTTCCGAAATAGCTACAGCACAAAAACATAACCTAAATAATTTAGTGTGCGGGCATGACATGGGGAAGACGATATCCAAAACAGAAGAAGGTGCCCCGGAAGTTATGTTCCAAGCTACTTCCGTTAGCCTACGGGAGGTAGAGACCAATGTTTACATTGAGTTGTCTCTTCTTGTATACTGTTAGGGTCGTCTGTTCCATAGGTCTATGAGCCCACCAAGAAGCTAAGGGAATGATGTGTACTAAAAAGAATTCTCGATGTGAGCGCATTGATAAAAGATAAAAAAGGTAGAATAGTGATAGATAGATAGATAAATAGACGATATATAGATGAATGAGTAAATAGATAAATATAATTGTAACAGCCAGGTTGCATTGACATAAAGATCTATACAGGAATAGTTATATCGAGACTAACCATTTTCAGTAGGAAAAAAAAATAGACTAAAAAGGGAGAGGAAAACAGGAAAATGGAAGAATGCGGAAAGGGAAAGATTTAAAAGATAGGAAGTGCTTTTTATCAAACAACAAAAGAAAGAGAGAGAAAGAAAAAAGAAAGGGGGAGAGAGAGAAAGAAAGAAAGAGAGGGGGGAGAGACAGAGAAAGAGCGGGAGAGACAGAGAGACAGAGATAGATAGATAGATAGATAGATAGATAGATAGATAGATAGAGAAAGCGAGAGAGAGAGAGGGAGAGAGAGAGAGAGAGAGAGAGAAAGAGAAAGAGAAAGAGAGAGAGAGAGAGAGAGAGAGAGAGAGAGAGAGAGAGAGAGAGAGAGAGAGAGAGAGAGAGGAAGAAAGAACACTATTAAATAAAAACCGATGGGATCATAATGTAGGGCTGAAGTTGAACACAGTAAGTGTATCCTAAGTACACAGAGACAATAAAGGGACTTAAGGCAACCTCGCTTTGGGTGATGCTCTTACCTTTATTTAAAAGATGATTTGTCACTTCTGTTTTTAGTCGTTATTCAAACTCAGGTAAAGATTGCTGATGGAATACGTCGTCGTTCTAATTATTTTTTTTGCAAAAATTTACTTACATAAATTCACATCGATCCAAATCGATTGTACTGTAATATTAGATTTCTTGTGGTGTTGTGAGCCTCAAGGATAGTAAGTATATTATATCAACACCATTCTCTCTCTGTCTGTCTGTTTGTC
This sequence comes from Elysia crispata, assembly GCA_033675545.1. Taxonomy (NCBI): domain Eukaryota; kingdom Metazoa; phylum Mollusca; class Gastropoda; family Plakobranchidae; genus Elysia; species Elysia crispata. Next base: position 788,786 of record JAWDGP010003469.1, read on the forward strand.
TGCCTCTCTTTGTCTTTGTCTGCCTGTCTGTCTCCCTCTCATTTTCTTTCTCTCTCTCTCTCTCTCTCTCTCTCTCTCTCTCTCTCTCTCTCTCTCTCTCTTTCTCTCCGTTTAACTCATCTGACCCGTTCTTAAAAAAGAGGGGGGAGAAGAAGAATAACAAAGACTATGTGAGTGAGTGGAAGACTAAACCGTTCTGTCCATAAACTAAGGACATGGTACTCACGAAGACAGAAGACAAATTATCACCACTTTCTGCTGTTAGCGGGAACTGATAACCAGCAGCCCTGGCTTTTACGATCTCATGCCTACATAGTTAACATTCAGACTACCTCGTTTATTTTACGTGTTCTCTCTCTCTCTCTCTCTCTCTCTCTCTCTCTCTCTCTCTCTCTCTCTCTCTCTCTCTCTCTCTCTCTCTCTCTCTCTCTCTCTCTCTCTCTCTTTCTCTCTCTCTCTCTCTCTCTCTCTCTCTCTGTCCCCCCCTTGCCCCCATTTTCTTCTCTCGTCTCTCATACCCACACTCTCTCTCTCTTCCTCTCTCTGTATAGCTTTGTCTATCTTTTATTCTTTGTATCTATCCATCTTTCCCTTACCCTCCCTCCCCTTTTATCTCTCTCTCTCTCTCTCTCTCTCTCTCTCTCTCTCTCTCTCTCTCTCTCTCTCTCTCCTTTTCAGGGTCTTCCAGTGAAAATCAACACTTCAGGGAATATGTGAATTGTCATTCGTATCTTTATCTCAATCTTTCATGTCACAATAAGTAGTTTTCGTGACCAGTTATTTTCCAGCTGCCATCAACTGAAACTGTTTTTTGTTGTTGTTGTTGTTGTTGTTGTTGTAGTTTCCTTCCTCGTATTTTTCGGTTATTCTATTCCCGCTAGGCTGTGTCTCTTCTCTATTTTTCTCTCTCTCTCAGCCCATTTTTGGCTCTAAAGCCAAATATTGTACTTCCTTTGTCTATACTTCAGCATACTCTAGGGAAATTTAACATAGGCTAAGTCATTAGGATGATTAAGAAAAAAGTATATTAAAGAAATCACCTCTTTAGTCTTAAACAAACATCACTGCAGTTTTAGTGGACTCGTTCTATTGACTTGCAATATTTTGGTTCAAAGCGGCAGAAATTTCTTTTTTTTATTCTATTATAGATTATCTTTCCAATTTTTTTTCTATGTAATTTTCTCATGTCGGTGATTCACAGTTCATCCATAATTTAAATCTATGCCACTTGATTAAAAATACATCGGGCCTAAAAAAAAATGACAGATTTAGATTGAACCCATCAGAAAAAAAAACTGTCATGTCAGAGTTAGTCCAGTTTTACTGTCATATCCTTGTATTCTCCAGACATTTTTATAACTAGCTGCCGAGGCGGCGTAGTAACATAATGCGTTTGTCATATTTTGCACGAAGTCTTTGTTTTCTTTCCTATTGTGTATACTAAGACATGTTAGCCTTATGTCCAAAAAAAGTAAATTAAAAGAATCATAAAGTCATGATTATTTCCTAAATCAAAGTCGAAATTAGAGATTATATGTTTTGCTTGTCTGTATTAAGTGATTTCTGTCTTTCTGCTAGATATTTACATTTGAAGGGCGACAACGTCCTCTGTGATTATATTTCGTTCCTTTCTCTCTCTCTCTCTCTCTCTCTCTCTCTCTCTCTCTCTCTCTCTCCCTCTCCCTCTCTCTCTCTCTCTTTCTTTCTCTCTCTTTCTCCTTCACACTCGTTCTTCCCTTGCATTCGTTTTTCATGAACCTCAGCATCTATCACGACCTCCCCCTTTTCTGCTCCCACATGTTGACGTTGCCAGTATCTGCTCGTCCATCAGTTGCTGTATCCTGTGAGCATCTCTCACGCGCGTTGATTTACAACCGCGCTCACCATCCCTCCTGCTAGACCAGTCCACAAGAATGTCAGGACGCGAGCTTCTGGTCAGTTTCTGCGGCCACTGCCATTTTCATGCGATGGGAAACTGGTACTTGGACGACAAGTTGTGCTTTATTAACCTCAAATAACTATTTTGGCAGTATTTTTTTCTTCTCTCTCTCTCTCTCTCTCTCTCTCTCTCTCTCTCTCTCTCTCTCTCTCTCTCTCTCTCTCTCTCTCTCTCTCTCTCTCTCTTTAGGTCTTTATAACCCTGAAACGGCTGAAGTAAAATACTGAAATTCTGTAGATTGTGTGGGAAATGTAGGGCTTCACAGATGCTACAGATTTTTTTCTTCTTCTTTTATTTTTATTATAATTTTTTTTTTGTAGTTATATGATGAGTATAAGATAAAGGGTAAAAATGCTAACAAGCCGTAAAATTTAAGAAGTTAACCTAGTACATGACTTAAAAGGGTTGTTGTTTTTATGCTTTTGATTTTTACGCTTAATAATACTTTATTCTAGCAGCTTGGTTGCAGCTAAGGGAACTTTCCATACAACAAAAAATATGAAGACAGTGGTTTTAGGGAGAAAGAAAAAGGACTGTCTCTCAAGTACATGTAATCAAAGTCTTGAGATCACGGTGTGTCTTGAATTTCCTTGGACATCTTCTTCTCATCTCAATTCCATTAGTGAAAAACGTCGCCACTGCTGTTCATGTCAAAAATATTGTGTTGGTTTAAAAAAAAATATGAAAAATCAAAATCAAAATGTTTATGCATTAGACGGGGTTGACTGACATCTTTAATAAGTAATTGATAAAGTATATTGAAATAAAAGGTTAAAAAATAAATAAATAAAAAAAATAACACAAAAAAATCCTATAAACTTTTTTGCCGATTTGCAAATCGACTTTCTAAACAAATTTTGTTTCGTCCTCTGATTTTTATCGATACATCGACTTACGTCTAATTCGCACTAACGTTTTTATATTCGATATCTTTTCCCACATCTTCTTGTCTTTCGTTGGAGAGGAAAATGGTTAAAACTTTTCTTGTGTGTGGTGTTGGCTTGTGGTTTTCTTTCTTTTGTTTCTGACATATCAGATCAAATGCTTGATCTTCAGCTTGAAAGTCTCTCGTTTTGCTACATTACAAAGATTTTGTTACAGAAACACATCACAAGAAGATTAACGTTCAGTCGCGAGCAATTGGAGGCCTGCACTAAAAATTTTTTTTTGCTTCGCGTTCTTGATCTTCTCATGAATTATCGTCATTGTCCTAAAGACGTTCCATCTCTATCAATTCACACGTCGACAACAATCTAACAACAACAACAACAAAAATTATCACAATTCTTTACCACTCTTCTACGATATTGACCTAATGAACTAATGAATTTGTATCAAGATCTTACGAGCACTCTCCCCCCTTTTCCCTTCCCCCTCCTCACAAAAATATTTTAAGACACTCAACGACACACAAGAGCATCCATCAGCTCTTCCCGTTCCCCCATACAAATCGGCTCCTGCCGTAAAACCAATAAAGCAACAATGATGAAGATTAAACCAAGTGACGCGCAATGCTGCTATCAAGACTCCGTCATTCCAGTTGACAAAGTCTTTAATAAATTCGACCGCAGTGTCTGACCTGTAAAGACAGGAGGCGTAACCGGGTGTTGGTTAGGAGGCTAATCACGGGGCGGCGCCACGTCCAATCCACACATTTCGCCGGATCACGTGACAGGCACATGACCTTTCCCAGGATCCATTGCTTGCAGCGCGTCACGTCCTCTCTGATAAGCTTATCTTTGGACCAGCCTCTCGATTTGTCTTCCCCTTCTATAA
>JAWDGP010003469.1:797500-860000 GCA_033675545.1 Elysia crispata
TTCCCTATACTTTTTTTTTTACTCGGCCTGTGATTCCAATCAAGGATAAAAGATGAAAGTCGATACATTGTCTCAAAGTTTCACAGTTAGTCAAAATATTAAAAATAACAACAAATTACTGCTAGATTATGTATTAAACTTAACTTAAAAAAAAAATAATAATAATAAAATGCAAGGATAAAACCTCAATACTACAGATAAACGAAAGGCAGCGAGTCCGAATAAAGTACACGAGGGCAACCGGTGTGATGTCATTACTTTCACCGAAGGCTGACACGTAAATATTTGAACCTACACGGTAGGTGAGAAAGCTTTTAAACTGTTGCTAAACTGTTGAGCTGTTGTAAGAAAGTCGCCTCTATGTAACGCTCTCTTTAAACTCCTCGTCACTGCATGTTTATTCTTTTGTCTATAACGGCTTTCTGTTCCATCAACATCCTTGCCCCGCAGTCTAGGGACAGGACTGGAGTTTTATAAAACGTAACTCGCTGATCGGATTCCGTGATGCGGCCTCTTTATTGGCTGTTCATAGCAAATTTAGTGCTTAGTTTTCATATTTTTTATGCATATTTTGCAATATTTATCTTTCAGCGTTTTTCCTCTTTATCGCTTCTTTCTTCAATCCTTTTTTTCTTCTTCTGAATAATACAAATCAACGAGCCTGTCTAATCGCAATATGAAAATTACTTCCCTTTACCTGCTAAGGTAAGGTGAAGATGACTGTGAGGCTTCAGTTTCTTTCAATAGCTGAAATGTTTATAGAAGATCACTTGTAGCAACCGTTGGTGATAAGTATTCAACATAATATTCTGGTGTTTTAATCCATCTCTTTGTCTGAGTGTGTTTCTTTGCTTTCTGTCTGCCTGTCTCTACCTCAATCAATATTTAACTTTGTCCTTCTCGAGTTCTCTATTGATTCTTTTTTTTTGTTTTTGATTAAATGAAGCAGTCTATCTATCTATCTATTTATTTAACTATCTGATATTCTTTCTACATTTCATAATATAATTAACCCCATCCCCCACACACACACACACATACATACTCTCTCCCTCTTTCCCTGTACTCAGTACTCGTATATCATTTTTCCCACCTATCTCTCTACCGATGTATCCTTCTATTTGTGTATTTATCTAACTAATCATTATATCTTTTATCCCACTATCACTTACACGTTTGTTACTTAAGTCCCTGGGTATCTAGATCTCTTCTCCGCTAATCGATCAACCCACGCAACTCAATACCGTTAATGATAACTTGAGAAGAAATAACGGAGTATCATGTACTTTTAAGGCTGATGGGTTGTGTCAGTCCGACATGCGCACTGCACACACCCTGACAGACATACTCTCAGGTTTGCCCTAACACGGTAGATCTTTCAAACACTGTCGATGTCGTGTAAATTATTAACCTGCCTGCAGGTTGAAATTTTCTAGCGCCTTTACAGATCTGGCGCATTGGTAAAACAAGTTTGCTAGCCACATATCAAACTTAGGTACTGAGACAACGGTTATCAGCATTCGTAGAAATCATTAGTTGTTGGTACAGTATACATTAAAAAAAAGGGAGGAAAGTTTGAGAGATAGATAGATAAATAAATAGAAAGATAGATAGATAGATAGATAGATAGATAGATAGACAGAAAGATAGGTAGATAGATAGATAGATAGATATATAAATAGATAGATAGATAGATAGATAGATAGAGATAGATAGATAGATAGAGAGAGAGAGATAGATAGATAGAGAGAGAAAGAGAGAGAGAGAGAGAGAGAGAGAGAGAGAGAGAGAGAGAGAGAGAGAGAGAGAGAGAGAGAGAGAGAGAGAGAGAGAGAAAGGGACTAAGAAACTGAAATAAAGGACGGTCTTTGATACATTATGGATTTCATCGAGTCTGCAAACGTGTTGATTATAAAACCATTACTTGTGCAAGATCATCATTATATTGAGTTAAATATATTTAAATAGATAGAAAAAAAAGAGAGATGGACAGAAAGATAGCTGGTGATATTGATAGATAGATAGATAAACAGATAATGTGTCTTGAGACAGGTATATATTTAAATCGATGAAAAAAAAAAGAACATCGCAAAAGGATATGCATATGAAAATCAGTAAAGAGAAAAAGATATCGATAAATTGATGAATGAGAAGCTTTAAGTCTCTTCTGAGTCCAAAAGTAGTATTTTTCTCATCGCACCCCATTCCCTTCATTAGTTTTGTGGAAAAAGTCCGATTTTTGGAGACTATGTCGAACTTTATTCCCATTTTTTCCTTGGTCTGTACCTTTAAATCAGTTAATTAAACTTAAAGTTTAAATCAAGAGCATGCCACCGGCATATTTCTTATTCACAGATTAAAACTATTATGTCACGGTAATCCTTTCAATCAGCACTCGAGTGCTGGTAGAGTCACAGCTAGCCTTAGCAAAGGCCTGGTCTGGAGGAAGCGGACATTCAGCCGAACCAGGTTACGAGGAAGTTCTTGCCGTAAATAGAACTCTCCCTCCTTCCCTGCGAGTCGAACAGGTGCTCAAGCGGTAGACCATTTACACAACTGGTTGAGGAGAACCTGGAAATTTTTCTATTTTTTTTTTTTACCCATTCAGGATGTGCAGACGCTTAACACCTGTGACGCCAGGTGAGTTTGCAGTTAGCGGTGACGTCATGAATGTATAAACAGCGCCCCCTGGTTGGCATCAGTAACTGCAGTGGCTACGACTTCACACCTAGTTGTCAACGATGTAGGTGGCGCTCTAGTTTGTACAAGTTATGCTACTGTTGTTTCTTCTGCTCCTTTATATTTACGGGTTGCTTCTTTGCTGTCCCAATTTACGTAATTAACTACTACCGTCTTCTTTCTCTCACTTTTATAGTTCTTTCACTCTCTCTCTCTCTTTCTCTCTCTCTCTCTCTCTCTCTCTCTCTCTGTCTCTGTCTCTCTCCTTCTCTTGCTGTTTGTCACTCAGTTTCTCTCTCTTCCTCCCTCTCCCTCTCTCTCTCTCTCTCTCTCTCTCTCTCTCTCTCTCTCTCTCTCTCTTTCTTTCTATATGTCTGACTGTAACTTTTTCTCTGTCTTATAATCTCACCCCTCCTGTCCGTCTGTCTGTCTCTTCATTGAATTGTTTGTACGTCGATCTGTCAGCTGTCTCTCTCTCTCTCTCTCTCTCTCTCTCTCTCTCTCTCTCTCTCTCTCTCTCTCTCTCTCTCTCTCTCTCTCTCTCTCTCTCTCTCTCTCTCTCTCTCTCTCTCTCTCTCTCTCTCTCTCTCTCTCTCTCTCTCTCTCTCTCTCAGCAACCAGAAAAACATTTTGTTTTGACTTTTATTTTTAGAAACTTGGAGCTATACGCAGCAATATTTATAACAAACAAGAAATGAATAAAAGCCTTACCTGCAAAAGAAAAGCCTTGATTTTCTTGGCAGAGACTCATACTTTAAAAAAAAAAGTGTTTGAAGTAGATATCAGCCGAGTCCAAATGACAACACCACAGCAATGCGATATTGTGTGTCCACATTTCTGTCAACTCATTTTTTTAACTTTCAATGAAGTCACGAGTCTGGGCCCCAAATTCACCGGGACTCGAACCCACGACATTTCAGTACCAGGCCGAATAACTACTGCGAGTGTTTTAGCCTTGGGTCACCAACAACCGTTAACCAGATGGGAGTGAGGGTCAAGATGCGCGTGCCTGTCCTCGTAGCTCTCCATCTGCCATCTCCAGGCACTGAATGATACATGTGTTCTGCCAGATTAGGTCTTTCGCCTTCTGAGCGTCTTCCTCCTCTCTCGGTCTAAATATGCCTGTCACTTTTGACCATGGAACAATGATGTTTTTTCAAATAGATTAAGATTGTGGAGTAAAAGAGTGCATCTATACAGGAATTATCATAGTTCTTTAGTTAATACTCGTCAGCATCATCATCATCATCTTCATTATTATTATTATTATTATTATTATTATTATTATTATTATTATTATTATTATTATTATTATTATTATTATTATTATTATTATTATTATTATTATTATTATTAGTAGTAGTAGTAGTAGTAGTAGTAGTAGTAGTAGTAGTAGTAGTAGTAGTAGTAGTAGTAGTAGTAGTAGTAGTAGTAGTAGTAGTAGTAGTAGTAGTAGTAGTAGTAGTAGTAGTAGTAGTAGTAGTAGTAGTAGTAGTAGTAGTAGTAGTAGTAGTAGTAGTAGTAGTAGTAGTAGTAGTAGTAGTAGTAGTAGTAGTAGTAGTAGTAGTAGTAGTAGTAGTAGTAGTAGTAGTAGTAGTAGTAGTGGTAGTAAGAATTATAAGAGCTAGAATTTCAGGTAGGTCTCAGCAGTGGTTAGGGTAAGTTAGGTTTAAGCGAGAATGACCGAAAATGCTTGAATTGGTGGGATTACAACCATCGATTTATAGATGCTTCGGCCCCCATCGCCTTGCCACTCAAAGAGAACATAGCTTATACCTATACGCCACTACGCTCCCTAAAAAGAAAGTTTCATGGCAAAGGTATTTACTTGCAACCTTGATTGGGAAAGCCCAAATCGCACCAACGACAACCATTGAATCCGGAAACACCACATAACGAGTTTAAAGTCTCGGGGGCAATTTTGTTCTATAACGTTACTATTTTTCCATCTGGTGGGACAAAAATAAATATTTTTATTTTATCTCCAAAATGTAATGGATTCATGTTGATGACTCATTTATAATTCCCGTTATCACAGAGTCTAAATTAAGTCTTAAGACTACCCTTTCTTGAAAGATATAGAATATGAAATAATTTTCCATCAACTGACGTCATAATGGCGTCCAACTCAGCCACACGGAAGTTTTAATGAGAAGACCGCCAGCCATTCAGGTTTTTCTTGTTCATTTTTTTAGCCTTCAAGCTAAAGTATTACATGTGCAACAACAAAATAAGTGTAAATAATAGGGAAAATCTGCTAATTCTGCAATTTCATAATCTATTTGACTATGGCGTTAAATACTTATTAAAAAGTAACTTTATAAACTCCAAATCGATTTCTAGATCCTTTCACAACATGTAATCATAAGTTAAAATAAATGCGAAGCACACTGGAGATCACACAGAATCAATAACTTTCTCGACATGTCTCGTGTATTTTCATTAATTTCTCCTATGTTGTTAAAAATAGAGTTCTGATGTAGTATTGTGTAGCAAAAGTTTCCAAAAATTTGATACTTATATCATTTTTATTATAATTGCACTTTATGAAAATTTGCAAAAAAAGTTTTAAAGTGATAAATAAGAAATGAGATCATTGTGGGTGTGTTGGTAATGGTGTTTGTTGGCTTTATTTAGTTCAGTTTTTCTTGTTTCGAAAAGTTTTGCCACGTAGTGAACAGATTTTCTTTCCCTACATCTTACGGTAAAAGCTTTATACTTTTTTTTTTTGTATAAGGTATAAAAGGTTTGGAGAGTTAGAGATCCACAGTGTGCCCCGAGCCATTGTTCATTTATTTGAATCATGTGTGATAATGATATTTAAAGGTTCTATAAATTGATCGAAAATTTACGAAAGTAGTAAACTAATCTTATAATGACAAAATATTTTTTATTTACTCCGAAAATATGGCATATCTTTTCTAAAACTATTATAAATTGAACTACTTTGTGAAGATTCAGACCATTCCTACTTTACCTTTCACCGTAAAGCCGTTTCTCACAAAATAAGAGTCGAGAAGTTCTGAATAAGCAAGGGTTAACAAAACTATTGAATTTTCGAGTTGGTCAAAATCTAAAACGGCAAAATAAAAACCATGTCGGGTTTTTGGAGAGAACAGCAATTTTTTTTCTTTTATTTTTTTGCTTTCAGAAAAAAAACCTAATATAAAGCCAAACAGACGGATACTTCTGTATCAAGGGGTTTTGAGGCAATCTTTTATTAAAAAAAAGTGCAAACCCAGCTTGTTTGTGATGTTAGCGAGGTCCACCTGCGATCAAATAAGCTTCAGAGGCTGACAACAGCGCTCAACGGCCTCTAAAGCAAAGTTAACAAAACGAAACTAGAGGAGAACCACACCTTTCATTTTGGGGCACTCTGTCTAATCCGTAACATTTTCTTTAAACTCATCTCTTTAATTTTTTTTCTTCTGTCTGCCTGCCTTTGATATTCCCCTCTCCCTCCCTCTCTCTCTCTCTCTCTCTCTCTCTCTCTCTCTCTCTCTCTCTCTCTCTCTCTCTCTCTCTCTCTCTCTCTCTCTCTCTCTCTCTCTCTCTCTCTCTCTCTCTCTCTCTCTCTCTTTCTCTCTCTCATTTATTTTTCCATCTCTCCCACGTTTACATTGATTCCAGTTGCGTTATAATTATTATTTTTTTTTCAAATGTGCAAATTGCTTTTACGTTTGCAATCTCTGCCCGAATTCTCTGTCTGAGGCGTAAAGTCCATTCAGTCCGCCTGCCTCCCCCTCCCCGCCCCTCCCAATTTAAGTTGAATTTCTTTTGTTCAGTTAGTTACCTTCTTTTTGTCTTTTTCGCGGGGGCAAAAGAAAAAAAAATTCCTATTTCCCCCTATTTTCATTGATGTGTTGGAACACTTGCAAACCCGGTAACTTCTGGCCAACCAGTTAATTACAAACGTTAGGCATTGCTTCACCTCTACACTCCAGGGGCTGCTACCATGCCGAAAATCGGACTAATCAGGCAGCGCTGGTCTCCCCTTATGATCCTCCAGCCATGAAGAAGGGGCAAGGCGGCTTCACCCCTCTTTCTTCCTTTTTGTTTTCTCCATCACACTTTCCTTTAGTTGCCTTCTTCCTCACTTCCACTTTCTTGCCATTCTCCTACTACCCGTTTGTAATAATTTTTTCCCCTCCTCTTCGTCTTTTCCCCCTCGTTCTTCTATCCCTCACCCGCTTTCTTTTGTCGTTACCTTGTTGATATTTCTAGTTCTCTTCCTTGTCTTTTCCCCCCGTTCTTGTACTCTCATCAACGTTCATTTGTCGATGTCGTTCTGATATGTTTGCCGTTGTTTGTGGTTTCGTTGCTGTGGTTGTTGTTGTTGTTGTTGTTGTTGTTGGTGTTGTTGTTGTTGTTGTTGTTGTTGTTGTTGTTGTGATTGGTCTTCTTATTCATTACTTCTTTTTCTTCTGCTTCACCTTTGCATCATCTTCTTTATTTCCTCCCTTTTTTCCTTCCTCTTTTCATTCTATTTCTTTGAAATTCCTCATTTCTCATTCAAGTTAAGTTTGTTGTACTCAAGATTTCGAACGAAAGAAGATTTTGAACAATAACTTCAAAGCTTATATTATTTATTAAGCAACACATTTTGATCCTTATGATGTAGGTAAACATTGCTCGAAACGCTTACATAGCTGGTATTCCATGCTTGTGAAAGGAAGAGATTTGGACTTATCGAAACAGATCGCGAGCAGTTTTTGTCCCAAGTGTTCAAAGGCGCAAAGTAAAAATCAAACAAACGATCTTGGTTCTAAAATGAATGAAGCGGAAAATATTACTGTTAGGGACCCAGGAAATCTGTAACCTACGCTACATCTTTGAAGTTGAACTCCTACAAATCCTTTATGATAATAGCGTCGGGGCTTTAACCACGACTCTCTTTTCTATATATCAATGTAGAGAATCTGGAGAGATAAGGCTATAGCGTTTAAAACCAGATCTTTGCCACACAATGCTGCTTTCAAACTTCAAACGTTGGACCGTGTAAAAAAACAAATGTTGCACTTCTCGATTCGGCGCTCTCTTTCTATTTTAATTCTTTTTCATTGCGGCTTATTTTTGGGGAAAAAATTCAGCTCAAAGTCCTGTTTTCATGTATTTTGTTTTTTTTTTCGTATATACCTTGAGGCAATTTTCGGAAGACTGCCGAGAGCGGGCAAGGTGGCTCAACAGCTATTGAACAGATACCAAGGGTCCGTCACTCTTGTTTACACTAGCTACGGGAGGTAAGTCTTTCTCTGACAGATCTAAAAAATAAAGCTATACAGATGTAGCGTCGAAGCCTTTAGATATCATTTTTATTAGTCATAGAGAGTATAAATGGAGATTGAAGAGAGAGAGAGAGAGAGAGAGAGAGAGAGAGAGAGAGAGAGAGAGAGAGAGAGAGAGAGAGAGAGAGAGAGAGACGGGGGTGGGGGGTGAAAACATACTGAGGGAGATAGAGACAGAGAGAAAAAGATAGATAGATAGAGAGACAGACAGACAGACAGAGAAAAAAAAAGAGAGAGAGAGAGGAGAGAGAGAGAGAGAGAGAGAGAGAGAGAGAGAGAGAGGAGAGGGAGGCATTCTGTAGATAGAGACTGACATGATTAAAAAAGGAGAGAGATAGAGGCAGAGAGAGAAAGCGAGAGGAAGATAAAAAAAAGAAGTAGGTGGTAATAAAGAGGGTCAAATTGGAAGAAAGAGACTTGGGATCAGTGGAGCTAATTACAGGACAAACAAGAAGGTAAGATTAAAAAAAAAGAAATAAAGGTGAATGAGGAACATAGAACTGCACGGGTTGATTAGTTCAACCCCACCAGCAAGGAATGAGAATTCCTAACCTCAGAGATGTGAGGCCACTGCTCTTCCTACTTAAAGAGATTCAACTTTTCCGACTGCAACATCCGCTAATCCTTCCCGTATTCGTCCTTCAATCAAGTTTCAAAGATGATTATTGTTTTTTTAGAATCCCTATAATTTTAGCCTACAGTGGAGTCTGATTAAAGCCAAAACTTCAAGAAACAGAGTAAAGTCTTAATTAGAAACAAGAATTGGCTTTAATTATGACACAAATATGAAGCAAAACAAAAGAGGATTGCGCAAAGAGGTAGCTATGAAGCAAAGCAAGTTGACTTAAAGTGGATCCCATGGTATTAAGAAGTTTTTTATAAGAGAAATCAAAACCTCTGTATACCTTTGAGTTGTTTAGAATGTTTCAATTCAGCTAATACGCTAAATAACATTGTTCTGGTATAAACGTATAAAAGTATAGATATATAAAGAGTATTGGTTATCACACACTAGGGTTTGATGCCAAGTATCTGTTACATGTTTCTCACTCATAGGTAATAATCAAAGTCGCCTTTGACAGTGTCTGCCTTTTTGTAAGACAATTTAGCTAGAGCATTAGTTTTTGCTTAAAATGTCTGTATCTTTGTTAACGATGAAATTGTTATGATTACCACTTTCAATACCAATGCTTGTGTCAGCAAGTTTATATCGTATAACTAATTACTAACAAAGGGGGTATGGAAAAAGATTTACTTTAGATTTCGTTGATATGACGTTACGGAAACTTTCCGTTCAGAGTTGCACAAATTATTCTTTTTTTTTTTTTTTTTTCGCTTTCTTTTTATTTGTTTATTTTTTTCCCTTCTTGCTACTAATTACGGATTTACCTGCAAAAGAAGAACGTTGGTAATTTAGAGAATGGCGGATAATTGTGGGGTCTTTCGGAATAGGCAATGCTCTGTTTGTCGCGGTCTTATTTGACAGGCAGAACATGTTTTAAATCATCGTGTTATGGTTGGGCAAATAACGAATATCAATCCCTCCAGTTTCATTGCATTCAACTTTCTAGGATCAGGAGAAAAGAATCATTTAAAAAATTTAACCCCTGAGAATTTCATTAACTGTAAAAATCTCTCTGTCTTAGTTCCACATTTTTTTGCCGTTAATGGATTCATTTTCCTCGTAATAGAGTTTTGAGAAATATTTTTGATATTTAAAATAAGCTGGAGAATCTTAGAAAGCAAATCACCTGCCTCGTTTGGAGTTTCGTCCAATGGGAACAACATTACGCTGGTACCCAGCCAACTACGTGTATGGTTTGAGCACGACTGGCTGTGAAAGGCTACAGGCCATGAATTGCTGCGTAAAAATAATTAAAAAAAAAAAAAAGGCTGGTAACGCAAAACATGCATGTGAACAATACTTTAGAGGAATAAAGTTTGTAATATAAACTGGAGAAATAAAAAAAATTCTACAAAAAATAATTATGATAGCATTCAACCATTCGATTTTTTTCCTCCTAAAGCTTTCCATGTTATTTTAACAGCAAGACTGAAAAGTTTGCTGGTTGAAGTACCATTGAAAATGCTTGCAGATGGATGGTTTCGAGTAGGGCCTGGGGCGGCAGGATCAGCGGAAAGGGCCCAGGCATCTCTCAGTTCTCGGCCAGCGCCAGAAAGAGAGCGTAGAGAGAGAAAGAACAGCTCCGCGACGGCGACCCCGGAGAAAGAGAATGATACAGCTTGAGAGAAAAGAAAAACCGGGTGTCTGGTTTCATCCTTGCAGCCAGCGGGGTGCCCTGAGATACGAAAACTGTAGCCCTGGGGCAAATAAACAACGGGGTGGATGTATACAGGCAACCACCGGAAGCCCGCTCACGGCGGATACCTCCGCCATGTTCACAAGCGGTGCATGCTGGGTAGGCAAGCTGGGCTGCGTCCAAAGGCCGCACGCCTGGTAATTCTTATCAGGCTGAAAGAAACTGTTCATGCTGAGAGCTATCCTGCAGACCGCAGCGCCGCGGCTTTGGGATATTTTCAGCAACATCTAGAGTAATGATAGCGAATAAAAAGACACCGAGTTAACTTAATTAGCGGCATTTTTCCAGCCTATTCTATTCTAATTTGACTTAAGGGCCGATGAAAATAATCACTGTATAGCTAAATCATCAGCAACATCTAGAGTATGATAGCGAATAAAAAAGACACCGAGGTAACTTAATTAGCGACATTTTTCCAACCTATTCTGTTCTAATTTGACTTAAGGGCCGATGAAAATAATGACTGTATAGCTAAATCACCCTCCCAATTAACTTTTGTGGGAGAGATATACAACGTTTCAGAGAAAGAAATATTGTGTGACATTTTGTAACAACATTGACAATAATGAGAATCAACTAGTGTGCTTCCTTTTACGGTTGAATGCCCTGATTACTGGTTATCAAGATAATTGACACGCAGTGATATTGCTTATGAAATCATTATGTTCTATCATTCATTCATAATTATGACAATTTAGATGGTTGTATGTCGAGAATATTGATATATCACTAACAAGATAATTAGTATTCATGCCGATGCTGCAGATTCCTAGATTGATCGTTCTATGTTAGTAGCCCATGAAGATGATATTCAGGCCTTACAGATATACATGTACCAATCTATCTCCTTTTGGCCCAACAGGTACATCCTAACAGACAAAATACCATGAGGCGCATGATTCAGTGATGCCATTCAACCATAATACGAAGCTTTTTTTGTTTTTGTTTTTAGCCTAACGATTGTTGATTCATTCTCTCTAACTCTGATATTTGAGAGAATCCTTTGTCTCAAGCTCTGGTTTACCTCCTTGTCCTGTGATATGTTTTCTTGACATACTAGAGCCTTGATAACTATTAACACTGGTTTCCAAGCGTTTCGTGGTGAAATCAAAACAAATTTGATAAAAGAAGCGGGGAAAAGAAAGCAACAGTGCAACAGGCCTGGATTGTAAATCTTTTGCAATAGCGTCAACTATTAAAGGTGATTACTTTAGCGTCACCAGCAAGTGTGAATTGCCTCATCCTCGCGGCGTGCATAGGATATCATACATCTTTTTTTTTTCATATACACCATAGAAAACTTCAAGCTCCCTTGCTAGCTTGTAATCCACCCAGCACAGGGCGCACATCTAGCTCTGCTGGCCAACTCCCCAAGATCTGAACACCTGAATTGGTCGCGTTCTCCTATCAGCTCCTCTTTCCAACACAAGTTGTCATAAAATAGCTCCCTCCACACAATATCCTGTAGGCCCCCATGGGCTACCACAGTACAATGGGTGGAGGAGCGCTTCCCATACTGTCATGACTCCTTGTCTCTGAGGTTTGGAGATGCCTCTTTTAAAAAAAAAGAACACCACTGATATCGGCCTTATACACACCTTGAACACAACAACCCTGCTTCAAGGGTCTCTCAACTATGGGGGGACATCAACCTTTTCAATATGGACCCTGTCTCAAGGCTTGGTTTTTTTCATTTTTTTGTTTCAATAAAACCGGACCAAAAGACAAGGCAAGAGAGAAGATCCGTTTGGTCCTCTCATACCAATGGTCCCTAATCTTCCAACGTATTTCCTCCGCTCTCCTCTTGATATTCTTTTCCCCCGACCACTGTCTCTTCATGTTCCCGTCCCGCCCCGAGGCCACACCGCCAGCTCCAGCAATGTTTATCCTCAAGTCCCAAAGACTCCGGGCCTCAAAAAGCCTTAGCTTTGTTGATCATGTATATGATAAGAGGGGAGTGAGAACAGTGAGGACCCTCATGATTGTCTCTCTAACAGAAAGCCGCACAGTGGACAATCTTACAGAGGGCCATATGGCTGAGGGGGTCAACCAGAGCATTGCCGCACCCGTGGTCAGAAGCGCTGGGAATATCGCCTTTCTACTTCTTTTACTGTTTACAAAATAAGTGAGACGAACCAGAAAGAAAAATAATATTCGAAGAGATAAGCAAAATATGCAATAAATAAATAAGTAAAGCAGTATACATGAGCTCAAGGAATTGCCCATAAACACAATGATGATGATGATGATGATGATGATTATAATAATAATAGTATTAATAATAATAATAATAATAATAATAATAATAATAATAATAATAATAATAATAATAATAATAATAATAATAATAATAATAATAATAATAATAATAACAATAATAATAATAATAATAATAATAATAATAATAATAATAATAACAACAACAACAACAACAACAACAACAACAACAACAACAACAACAACAACAACAACAACAACAACAACAACAACAATAATAATAATAATAATAATAATAATAATAATAATAATAATAATAATAATAATAATAATAATAATAATAATAATAATAATAATTTTTTAACCAACGATATAAGATATGTCGCATACGTCATGCAACTTTGAAAGAAAAGAAAAAACTCAAAAAGGTTAATAATGTAAAATAAAAGAAACTAGCAAAGAAAGAAATGGAAAAGGATGCGTAGGATAAAAAGAATGTGAAATGTACAACGATCGAACTGTTGAAAAAGGAGGGAGGGGAAGAAAGCCAAAGAAGAAGAGAGGCAGATAGATAAAAAGAAAAGGGGAATGTGCTTATATCCATGCAATAAAATCTTTACTCTCAATTCCTTTAAGCTTTCTCTCTATCTACCTATCTATCAATCTCTGTATCTTTCTATCTATCTAGTTATCGGTCTATGTATCAATCTTACCATCTATCTATCTCTCATATATTTTTTTAAATTAAAGTAACTTTGCATCATTCTTATCTTGTTTATATTTTCCTCAGGGAGTTTAACTGAGAGCGAGTTGTCATAATCCAATCAGATATAAAGGCTAACAAAGCAAATTTAAAGATGTGTCCACTAAAGGCACCCAGTGTTAGTATTTCTAAGAAGTTCACAAAATTTAAAAGAAATTGAAGCATGTGATTTCACTGAATAGCAGGAGGTATATCGAGGTAAAGGTCACTTTAGCTCTCACATTATATCTACAATTATATCTCTTCAGACTGTAATGATTTAAAAACCTTTGCAGAATGCTCAATCTTTCGTCAAATATTTATGGTTTCAAGCTAAATTTGGTAAAAAATTTTGCCGAAAGGACCAAAGAGTATCTATTTGTTTACCTTCGTTTGTCTTAGGTTAATCACAAGCATCCATGTCATGGCACCACAGAGAGACTGTCTAATACTAATTTCATCTTGAGAACGTAGAAATTTGCACATGTTGTTAAATTTATGAAGCTTCTGAAGAAATGATAGATGATATCATCTTTCCAGACTTACAGAATGATAATTATTCTGCTTTTTCCGTTTTTCAATGCCCATCTCTCTTTTGCTATCTTCAACTATTTTAGGACCTGAACAACGGTGATACGTCGTTCAGACAACAGTAACCTCCTGTAGTACAGTATTAAGAGCTGTGATGTCTATAGTTTGATGCAGTGCTACCCAATCGACCAGCACGATATTGCAGGTTAAACAGAAGAAGATTGACGCTTTTCTCTGAAGTTTGGAACCTGTAAAATAATAGATCCCAACAAAATAGTGATATCAGAGTTAGATCAATGTACACCGTAGTCAGATACAATATGGGATGAAGATCTACAGATACCAGCTGCATCCAAAATCAGGAAATCTGGGAGAAAATTTTCATACAAATTTGATGGATAGCTAACAGTGGCAAAACCTGGTTCAGAAGCTATCATCTAAAAGATAAAACGCCCTTTCATCATTGCTATGGATATAGCAGTGCCTCTTGTCACCTGTGACCCTGCTACGCTCAAGTGGTATGCATCAAGCATGATATTTGAAAAGAATCTTTGGCCAGAGCTGGCCTATTACCTGACTGTACTGCGCATTTCAGGAAAGAAGGTTTGGGTGTCCGCGATAACAAGAGATCAGGTTTTCTCCCACTCCTCTTTCATTGCCAGACTCCTGTCAGAAGGTAAGACAGACATGAAACATGTCACCGATCCAGTTCCTTCCACTCTGTATCCAGAAATATGCGCAGGGAACACGAGTCGCGCATTTCGGGACAAATTAATGCGTCTTTTAAATGTAATGCCAATTTTTTAAGAAAAAAATATTGGTATAATCCAACAGTGCCAGAGTCTGGTTTGCTGGTACCGTGGGGGATACTATACTCAAGTTTAAAGTTCCACGATATTTACTACAAATTTCAAATCTAGCCAACGCTGCAAGTGCCTGATACTATGAAGACCAGTTTTCTGGGGGAAAAAATTTCACATCACATTACATTATCACTCATGTCGGCTTTATTAGATTTTTAATATGCGAGTCTTAGAACAAGCATATCTCACTCAATATCCTACAGATTGTTTTGAAATTTTCAACTTATCTTCATTAATGCTAAATTCATGCAGCCATAGAGAGATTTTTACTTCAAATATATTTTGAAAAATTTCCTATATTTAAAAGAAAAAAACCTTATCCCGAGAAAAATTGAATACTACTACAAGTCCGCACTTACTGCGAAAAAAATTTTCTTTTTAAATTTTCGATAAGAAATCACAAATTTGCCTCTTGCACTGTATAGAGACATATCTCCTCTACAAAAATGCTAAATATGAAAGGAATCTGTAAGGCGGTTTTATGAGAAATGGCTGTTCCCAGGTGAACAAGTGTTTAAAAAAGCATGTTTTGAGAAAACGGCAGATAAAGTTTTAGAAACATCAAACAAAAGAATTGGAGCTGAACTTGATTGTCATGGTGGGTTTATATTCATAGCCCATCATATTGAAAAAGTAATGAAGAAATAAACATGTTTAAGCAGAGTTTGCATAACGCAGGGAGTACAATTCTTGCCTATCACCTGTCCAAAAATTAATGAAAGAGCTGAAAATAGGGCAAAAACACTATAACAGCAAGAGAAAATAAATATAAAAAAAAACATTCATCAAACTCCATGGGGTTCAAACTACTGCACGAGGAAGACTTCAAGACTTGAACCCATGAAGACTTTTAAAATGACTTATCAGAAAAGCTAGAGCCTCTTTTGCATCGCTTGAAATCTTGCATCTCATTTTATTATCATATTTTATTTTGTTTCATCATAAAGAATTAGAGTTTGGGAAACAAAAACTCTTACCTCAAGAATCTATAGAATGATTTTAAATTGAGAAGCTGTTCCTTAGCTGAGAAATATTAATTTTAGGGGATTTCCTTTTCATTAAAATTAAACGATACATTTCATTATTTTATTTTGTAACGATTAATGATATTTAACCTCCTTTATCTTTTTTTTTCTTTATGGAAATCCAATGCAATTGAAAATAATCGCACTCAATCGAGAAAGCCTCCTCTACCCCCCCCCCCCCCCCCCCAAAAATACATGCACACAAAATTAATAATTATACCATAGGGATTAGAAAAATTTTTTTGAATGATATGAAACATACTCAAATAATTGTTATCCTTATCAAGAGATGATTTCTTTTCACAAAGAGGATCGTTTTAGATAATAATTTTTAGAGACCTTTGATTTCTTTTTTCTCCTCAAATTTTTGAACAACAAACTTAGAGCAATGTCTACTTTTCCCCTATAAAAATTCTACGGCTTCTTCAGAATTCAACATTTTTCATAACACTATCGATTCCGACAAACACGAGAACTAATTTTGTAGTTTTTTTTTCTATTTTAATGATAAACAAGAACACAGTCATGCTACTCTGAGGAGAATCCAAACTGTAGGGGACTATATCTAGCCATCAAGGCCACTTTTAGTCTACAGTCATGTACTTTCTCTGCTCCCTTGTCTTTCATCACCTGCTGCTAAGGGCCGCGATAATTTTCTCTTCATGCTCACTAACTCTGTCACAAGAGCAGGTATCGGTGGCAGCTCTGCGCAGTAGTACTGTCTACAGTACAAAGACGTTCAGAGCCGTTTAGGGATAGACTTCGCTTATCAAGATGTACATCTTAATGAGGTTTTACAGGCCAACAAGTCTGGTGAGAATCTTTCGGCCGCTCTCTGGGATTCTTGCGGTTGTTTTCGGTAAAGGTACCGAGCCTCAGCGCCACTGGATATCAACATTATGATAACTTCTTGATAACACAGGGCACAGTGTGGGAAAGGACAAGACCTGAGAATGTACAGAGGCGCGGTTGAGCGTGCGGCTGGCGCACTTGACGTGATTCTTTCTATCATACAAAAACCTCTCCAGATTGCTCCAGCCGTTGGTCTGGAGTTGTAGTGATGCTTTGATGATGTTTTTATATTTTGTTTAACGGGAGCTGAATACTTAAGATTACGCTGTAGATCAATACAACAAAATTTTAATGAGACGCTCAAAATGGCACGGTCTAAATATGTTGGACATCAATAAGAATTATCTGAAAAACAGCAATTTTTGTATTTTCTCAATCTCAAAAAAGATCCTTGTAAAACCTCATTACAAAGCTATGCAGGCACGAACACAAGTACCTAGAGGCGCCCTGTCGCGGGAATTCATAACTGCTCACATATTCGAACCTAATCTGGGCGTTTCTAGAAGAGTCTTGAAGTAGATTGAGATATTTACATAGTTAGCTAACTATTCTTACTGTTAGTGTTATGAAGATTACTAAACTCTTGCTTCTCTCAATCCCCGTTATATTGAATATTGCGCTTAGCATCAAACCGAACACTTGCATATTGAATTGTTTTGATAACTAGTTCGACTTTAAAAAAAATCATTCGTTTTTAAAATAAGGGAATCAAGATAACTTTAAGTTAAATGACAAGAGTAATTGCAGATTGTATCGTCCAGTTTCGTGTCACCTTTTTGGACTCTGCTTGAACTTTTTTCCATATATAGGAATCTGTACTGTAGGTACTGCAGATTGGTCTGGACAATATGAACATCATTTTCTTCCTCAAACTTGAAATCGATTCAGACAAGCTAATAATGAACCTCATGACAAAATGTCTGCAAGACTATTTCGATTATACTTTACGTTCGACTCCCAAGGCGTGCTGTACTACAATAATCATTTCGAAGGGCATAAAACATCTACCCTCTGGTAATATATCCCTATGTCTAGGTTTGTTTTTTTTTCACCTTTCCTGCTCTCCGCTTCTGGTCTCTAAGAAGCTGTGACGCGCCAGACCCTCCTATCGAGATGACCAGAGGGGGGTGAGACCTGGGGAGAGCTTGGGGAGAGGTTGGGAAAGGTGACATTGCCAGTCAAGTCTATGAAAACTCGATCTGTAGTGTCCACGGCCACGGGTACACGCACGCTCAAGCGTTCAATTTCACCGTGTCTGAAGCGGCCTGTTCACCAGAGATCCGGGCGTCTCTTACACTGCTTTGTTGTCCAGCTTTCACTCACTAATGAGAAAATCTGATTCTTTTCAGGCCCGAAATTCAATTCACTTTGCTCTTTTTGTGCCGCTGCGTGGAGCTGTCGTCGGTTTCAGGGCTACCGGTAAGGTAGCGTTAGATCTGGTGACTGTCTCCGCGATCCGGGGGAGTTGCCGAGCAGGGGAGATGACCAAAACCTGGAACAAGATAGAAGCTTTAGGTGTTTATGTTATCGAGAAAAGTTTTCAGCTTTTTCCCCCTGCAGTATCTTCTCGGCTGAAGTACACAGAGAAGAAGATAATATAGTTGAGAAGTGGGCGTTGCAACAGCGTAAACGGTAAAGGAGAGATTGGAGAGCGGCAGGAAAGTGTGGAGTGCCACCGATGAAACAAGGGGTGTAACCGCAGCGCGAGATTGGTTTCTACACAAGTTTTTGTCATGCGGGCAGGTGGGTGGACATAGGGTGGACTATCTCAAAGTTTTCGGTGTGGCGGATAAAGTAAAAAAGAGTGGCGGTCGCAACAAAATAGTCTTCCACAGAAGATGGAAAAAAATAATGAAGTTGAGGTTAAAGAAAGGAAGAACTGGTCGACAAGCAAATGGACACCAAAGCTAGAAAAGGATTTGACTAAGCCGGTGTAGTTATCCATAGCGGCTTCCGTAAAGCTCAAGAAAGCGGTTTCTCTGGACGTTTCTCCACAAAATTGGATGGTTTCACAGAGACGATGGACCAGGATGATGAGATGAGGGACTCCAGGGGTCAGCACGGACCCTGGTCAACAAGCGGACCTGGTCAACTTTGTGTGGCAGACCGTGTTTCACCTGAAGGATATCACGGTTAACAAAGTGGAGACTATTGAACACATTCAAGTGTCTGAAATGTAGATTAAGACTGGTGACACGTTCCAGAACTGGTGATAGTTCCCGGCAGTAGGACTGTTTGATGAATACTTTATTGTAATCTGAACACTTTATACCGTTCAGTGGGAGTCACAGAATAATAATTATTACCGCCTGTGAGCATGGGCAGGACAAAACAGCTAGCTGAGGCCTGGGGCACTGTAAGCCTGATATGAATTATTTCACTGCATCTGCTTCCAATTTCGCAGGATTACAATGAAACTGACATTTTATAAAGGCGATTCGACGAACAGGGCTGAAATGTTGGTTAAGGCCAACAGTTTCAATAAAGTATGTTGGTGTCAAGAATCTCTCTTATCCTGCGGCAGGTAGCTCAGTCGGCAAGGCAATAGGCTGACAATAAGGAGGTCCTTTCTTCAAATCTCAGCTGGCCCATCGGACAATTGGGGTGGATGCCATCGGACGATATTGACTCATCGTTTGACGGAAAGCTACCATCTCAGACAAAGATTCTCCGAAAATCTTATAAGACAAACTTTTATCATGGAACCTCGAATGCAATGGTTTAACGCTAAACTGCCAAGTTATATCATCTCGTTATTAGATTCATTAGTCTAAATTATCTGGACGGGAGGAGCGCTGTATAGATAGAGAGTTTCAGAGAAGGGGTAGAGGGAAAGAGAAAGGGACAAATATTAGCAGAAAAAAGGATGATTTAGATAAGGGATGAAAGAAATAAAAGAGCTTCAGACATTAGATGCAAACACAGTGAGAGAGAAAAAAGAGAGAGAGGGAGGGAGACGGACAGACAGACAAACAGAGAGAGAGAGAGAGGAGAGGAAAAAGAGAGAGAGAGAGAGAGAGAGAGAGAGAGAGAGAGAGAGAGAGAGAGAGAGAGAGAGAGAGAGAGACTGACAGACAGACAGACAGGCAGAGAGATGGGGGAGAGGGGGGGGGGGGGGTGGGGCAAAAAAAACAAGCATGATAGGAGAGGAGAAAAATTGAGTCCTTGATGGTGTGATTTCAGTTTTTATTATGTAAACAAAAAATAAATTTATATTTTAATAGTATTTTGTAACTGTAATTCTACTATGGGGTCTTTATTCTGTAGGTCTTTGATCTTCAGTGTATGATTATGAGATATCCTGTTAGTAATTCAATGTTGACCCATTTACATCTTAATTGTATATCATGTAATAGGTATTATGTCAACCAAAGCAGCTCTTTGAGGCTTAATTAGCAATAAAACTTAAAACCAAATTACAAAGACATCGATATATTTTTCCATCCGTAATCATTAATATAGAAGTGGCATTTCAAAGTAACCAAATTAAACTTTGGACCCTGTTTTTTCAGTGCTATCAATTAGTCATAGTCATCTAGTTTTTTTAATTAATGAGTGCACTCAAGGTCAAAACTATTGTTGTTTTTGTGATTCATTCATACAACGTTGCTGAGCTTTCTTTCTCATTATTAGTCAAAAAGAAAGCTATTTCTTCAGAAATAATGCGAGAGTTCCAAATTTGTTTTTCCTTACTGATGTAAGACAAACTATACTTCATCTTAACAGACATAAAAATTGATATAAATAAAAAGTATCTTCATGGTTGCATTTATCCATTTCATTCTATCTAGGTGAATAATCCCTCGTCTGCAATGGAGTCCAATTATCTAAGGAGCGCACCTGGTGGCTGTTTGGTCTTGCTGGCTAAGGCTTTAGTATGGACTTCAGTTGAGGAAAGACGGTTCTTGATTACTTCAATATGAAGTTCACTGAATCGGTGATTTCTGTCTGATGACCATGGCTACTGTTCTGTCTCCAAACTACCGAGGATCAGGTCAGTATCTCAGACAGGCTGGTCATCACATAAAGTATCTATGGCACACACACTGTCACAGAGACAAACAGTTTCGGGAACGCCAATTTGAAAGGCGGCATCGTAAAGAAGAATAGTTACTGTAGTAGATTGAAAACCTTAGATACTCTGTTTTATTTTAAATATAAAGATAAAACACAAACATTTAAAAAATAATTCTGCTTATATCAATAGCGGCCCCAACAACAACTCAACAAAGCCCGTAATAATAATCAAAATCAAAATAATATTTATTATTTAAGAAAAATTTTCTTTTGCGTAACTTATTCCGTGTATAGCAAACTGTAAAGTACCTCTGGTCTGTATTTATTATAAGGTAACAGCTTTGCAAAAATATTGTGAAATCCTTTGTGCCTCTTCAATACCAGAGTAAGAAAAACTGGATAGTGGACATAAATCATAATTATCTTCACTGCGGTACTGCGGAACCTGTTAATGCGGTACTTGTTTTTTGCGGTACCTGTTACTGCGGTACTTGTTAAAGAGGTACTTCTAGCAACCATAAAAGTTTAGTTCATGGATTTTTTTCCTCTTATAATAAAACCTTATATCGAGCCAAAAGAACATTATTATTATTTCATTTATGAAAAGTTGCACTTGAATAGGTCAGAACAGATAGCTACCGTTATTTCAAACTATTTTGCGAAGTTGAAGCAAAGATCTGCGTTTTCAAATCAATGGGATTTTCATGTGTTGTATTTCCACCGCCGCCTACATTCCCAATCAACTGCTGCCAAATACCCGAACTTAATCTAATTCATATTAGATTAAGTTGAGGTATCGATCTTAATTTTTTTTTAAATTTAAATCTTGGTCTCATTTTTATATGTCGCCTCACTACCCTTAAGTCTCCCTATGATTGATCGATTGAAAAATCTGTACAAGCCCAGCCCACCATAAGTGGTGATCTAAGGTTTCTCTCTATGTGTTTGGTGTTTACAAGGCCAATATTTCCTACCGCTACAAAATGGACCTGCTTCGAGTCTGACCGTACAAGCATCCCAATGGGACAGAAGAACGCTGTGTGGTCTCCGGAGGGCCTAGGAATATTACGACACTAAGTCTATGATATTCGCACTTCTACACGACCGTACTGTTGTCAAACCAAGGAGTTTCTTTTTCTCTGATCGTTTTGCCATTGTCAGGGAACAGAGTCGCCAAACGGCCGTGCAGCGCCATAACCGAGTGTCTATTCAACACAAAACTTGACACTTTTGCCCAAAAACTTTTAATCCGATTGGCGAAACGAGGAATCAATGGAGTCGTCTCTCATCTCCTCCTCAAACAAAAAAACACTCGAGGAAGAATCGAGAGAATACAAAAACGGAAGGGGGAGGAGGGAGATAGGGAGGCGCGTCCTGGAAAAAAAATGATTATGGTTTTGTTCAGGGTTACTCCTCGTTTCACCAACACTGACGCCAGAGAAAATGCCAGTACCGGGCGACGACAGCCAGTCGGCACAAAAGAGCTGTAACGGCGACAACAATGGGCGTAATCAGATTGGTTATTGCCCTTGGTAGCGGCGCTTTGGGGGGCACCGGATTCTCTCCCTTCGCTCCCTCTCTCTTGATATGGACCCCGACGCCACCCATGGGGAAAGATCCAAAACCATGAATGTTCTGAAGGAGGAAGAAAAAAGTGTAGGGGAGGCTTTAATGTAAACCAGGGGAAAAAAAAACTACAACTATGGTTATGCTTCTCCAAGTTTAAATAGGACAACTAGATTTCCGATCTAGAGTGGATTTGTCCCGCTTGAGTGCGAGTTGGAGGTGTCAAGATGGCCTGCTGAATAGGAAAAAAGTGGATTATCTCCCCTCCGCACTCGAGCCGCTTCAGACGACCTCGGATCATGGAGCCTCGTTTTGGTCACGGCACACGATTACATGCACTTCAAAATATTGCATGCAGTGCTTCAAACATACAGGCGTAAATAAAACTGCTCAGGTCCTTTATCGTCAGAGCAAAGCTTAAATATAATGGGTGCGCAGGACTAGAGAATCAACCGGCGGAACGCTGGATTAGTATATAGAGGGGTCTTGGGTTCCATTCTGCCTGGACCATTTTGGCGGTGTGTTAGGGTAGGATCCCAGTTCTTAGATTACGGAAAAGACGCGTTCTCGATACAAGATTCTCCGTGAACCTTAGGGAACGCAAAACTAAGTTAAGAACGCTGGAAAGGATCCGTATAGATTATTAAACCTCACATTTTAGGTGAAACACAATGCACAGCTTTTCACTTTTGAGATTGAATAGGAAGAAAATGAAGAAAAAAAATGAAATAATGTGTTTAATGAATGTTTTATGCCCTTTAAGTTTTCCGATTAAGAATGTTATGAATCAGGAAAAGGAGAAAAAAGAACCGATCAGACGTGAAATGTGTAGTTTAATTCAGTTATTAACTAAGTTTTCTCATACACTATCGGCAAAATGTGTTTTACGCGTTACATTAGAGGCTTTCGTACCAAGTCTGTTACCGGGCACCATAGTACCTCGACCCCTTCCGGACCAGATCGCGTGCCAGGCACCTCAAGTCTTTGCATCCTCCGACTTTGCCATCCATCCCAGTAACTGTTCATGGCGATGGAGAACCCAACCCGCATTTTTCAGGTTGTCGTTCAACCACAGGTTCAACGAATGGGTTTAGCCATGACGAAGGACTTGTCTTTTTTTTTTTTTTATCCCAGAGTGTCTTTTAAAAAATTTATATGGTTTTAGATCTAGACGCAATGTACAAAGATAAAAAAAAAAGCTTTCTTCAGCAGTGACACGAATCCTTAAGTTATAGAGTAAAATTTCCGACAGTGCGGGACCCTCAATCCCTGATCCTCAGCCTCTGACCCTCAGTCTCTGACCCTCATCCTCAGGCGAAGGTTGACACCGGCCTCCTGTCCGTCACGAGTGACGAACGATGATCGAGCTATGTATTGATTAATGCATCTCTCAATAACTCAACCATGGAACTTTTTTCCAGTAGATGTTTTCATTCTGGGTTGTTTTCGTAATGGTTGAAATAATAGAGTGGAAGCAGGACGCCCACCATAACGTGTGAAAAAAGTGTTCAATAATCCCTCATATTTTTCTTTTTTAATATATCTGCAAAGCTAATTTGTAATGAAAGAAAAAAAATTTGCAGAAGTTTACAAAAAGTAGTAGTAGTAGTAGTAGTAGTAGTAGTAGTAGTAGTAGTAGTAGTAGTAGTAGTAGTAGTAGTAGTAGTAGTAGTAGTAGTAGTAGTAGTAGTAGTAGTAGTAGTAGTAGTAGTAGTAGTAGTAGTAGTAGTAGTAGTAGTAGTAGTAGTAGTGGTAGTAGTAGTGGTAGTAGTAGTAGTAGTAGTAGTAGTAGTAGTAGTAGTAGTAGTAGTAGTAGTAGTAGTAGTAGTAGTAGTAGTAGTAGTAGTAGTAGTAGTAGTAGTAGTAGTAGTAGTAGTAGTAGAAGGAGAAGTAGAAGTGGTGTTAGCAACAAAGCTTCACGTTTATTCATTTTGTACCATCTTGTGATTTTACCAAATTATTTCATTAATGATATCGTCAGTCGCTGTATAATCAATATCATTGAGATCTACCCTGAATCATTAGTGCTCTCCGATAGACATTCCAATCATAACGAAAGGGTTGAAGATACACAGAAAGAAGACAAAAGCAATGGTAGAAGATGGAAATAAATATTCAGGTGTTTTTATTTGATTATGAGGTTTTTATACTATATTATGGAGCACAGAAGCAGAGTAAGGTAGTATAAAAAGAGATAGTTTATAAGCTTATAGATGTTTAAGAGAGATACAGAGAGAGAGAGAGAGAGAGAGAGAGAGAGAGAGAGAGAGAGAGAGAGATGCGGATAGACAGACAGACACACATATAGACAGCAGACAGACAAAGAGAGGGAGTGAGAGAGAATAAGAAAGGAGGGATAGTGGGCGTGAGAGTAGGAGGGGATAAAATGGAGATGAAGACAGATTAATAAACCTAGAATACCTCGGAAAATGATGACGATGTGAAAATTTCCAAAATAAAGCTAAAAGAATCAAGAAGAAACAAAAGTTGTCTTGTCTCTTTTCAGATAGTTTTTTTTTTACTGATTATGGTTCAACGTATTCTTTCATTATTCTTTATTTTTTTTTCCCATTTGTTATTCTGGAATCTGTTCCCAGCTGTTGACAAAACGAAGGAAAACAGAAAATCCCAATTGGAAGAACGAGGGAAAGCTTTAAAAAGTACGCAGGGAAAATCACGTCGTAAATTGGACCATAAACGTGAGTAAACCCAGAAGAAATCCTTCCAGAGTTACCAGCCCTCGCTGGAGCTCCAGGTCTCGCAGCTCCCTGGGATCTGAAGATTTGAACAGTGCTCCTCCCTCTTGCTCCTCCCTCTCAGATCGTAACGCCAAAAATCTCATTACTCGTGGGCATTCTTTAATGGAGTGTTTTCGTGACCTACCGCCGCCAGAGGTAGACCCCCTTGTGGTTTCTTCATTATCTCCGGTGTCAAATTAAATAACACTCCTTTGACTTTATCCTGAGCAGCAGCGTTTAGTACGCCCTGATCTTGCGTGCAAATGTCAGTAAATTTCCAGCTCAGCATAGATATTTGGTACCAAATAGATGTACCGCTTCATGTTTTAGAATAAAAGTGAGGCATTCAAATACAACAAAAATATTACAGGTATTTTACATTTGGCATAAAGACGCTCTAACAGCAGGCATCACTTTTCAACAGTTTGTCTGTTGTAGAATTATCTGCCTTGCTCTCTTTAGTTATATCAGAATATATTAACTATCATGAAATAATTTTTGAAAGATTTCTAAAAAAAAAAACAACTTGCCTGCATTTCTACTATAGCAGGCATCACTTTCAACAGTTTGTCTGTTGTAGAATTATCTGCCTTGCTCTCTATAGTTATATCAGAATATATTAAGTATCATGAAATAATTTTTGAAAAAAACTTGCCTGCATTTCAGGTTTCCATTTTGCTCCAGAGCGGACTATCTGCATTTTAGGATTCTATGGTTTGAGCAGTTTTTTTCTACGGGAGAACAGCGTTAGATCGTTACTATTGTTATACAATACGAGCCGTCACCATGTGCAGTCGCGCTCCTGTTTTCCACACTCTAAACATTTTATTCCTAGAATTTACTTCATCGTATGGAAAACTGAGAAGTCAAATATGCAATATTCTCCATTTTCACTATGAAGTAGCGTATGTAGTTGGACAACCAAAGTAATTTCTAGACTGAAACGATGATCCCTGCTGGATGGTGTAAAATATCAGTCTACAATGATTATTTACATGTGATTTTTTATTTACCGAGACAAAGAAAATTTAAAAAAAATAAAAAAAAATAAAGTGTGTGGCTATTTGATCTATACTAAGTAGTGTCGGACGTTTTTTGGTGAGAAGAATTTATTTCAAAATAGAAGTTGTCTCAAAATACCATTAATCTCTAACTATGTCAAAGACAACTTGCCATATGAAGTTCAGTTACAAAACCGGTAGCATCTTGCTATTTATTATTATTATTATTATTATTATTATTATTATTATTATTATTATTATTATTATTATTATTATTATTATTATTATTATTATTATTATTACTATTATTATTTTTTTTTTTTTTAGAAATTTGCACGTATAAAAACCAACCAACGTCAGTCAATTTTAAGCTTGTTGAAATGGCTAGACGAATAATGTCACTGTAAGGAAGACAGAATGATACAAGCCTGAAAATTTTTTCTGCGATTAAATTTATGTTACTGTCTCGACGAAATCAAACATGTTTTAATATAATTGCTGTCCTGAATTTGAGCTTGAAATTCCGTTCAACTCTAATAACAAAAATATCGAATGCCAATCTTTCAGCTCTATCGGATTTCTAAATATTCGCAAATTAACATACATAGAGAGCGATAACTATTGATATCTTGAGCTCACGAATTATGTTTGCCTAGTTCTGTGATTAGAATTCAAGCTCAGAGCCAAACAAACGAATGTGATAGATTTCTAAAAAAAAAAGCACTTTATACAAAGATTATGTTCCGGTTTTTTTCTAATTATATATTTTTGAAGTAGCTCGTTTGGATTTCTCCTCTTTTTATTCTTTTTACTTTTTAATTTAAATCTAGATAAAATGAAATAAAGTAAAATATGGATAAATGAATGAATAATAATCTAAAAATGATACGTCTTTCACAACAATCATAAATAATACAATAAAGCTTGCTAAATATTGCGGCTAAGATTTCTTAAGATTATTACTTAGAAGAAAACTTAGCCATGACAGCTTTCTTAGGATTCGCATAATTATATATTATAGTAATAACATATAATCGGTTAAAAGTTGTTTTTTTTTTTAATTGATGTCAAAGTGCGACGTATTATTCCAATTCCCCAGCGACTTGTTCCTCCTACTCTTTGTGTGTTTGTATGTACTATGCTTCATACTTTTTTTTTAACTCTGCAAATTAAAGTCACTACTCCGTATTACTCACTATTATTATTATTATTATTATTATTATTATTATTATTATTATTATTATTATTATTATTATTATTATTATTATTATTATTATCATTATTATTATTATTATTATTATTATTATTATTATTATTATTATTATTATTATTATTATTATTATTATTATTATTATTATTATTATTATTATTAAAATTATCGGGTTTAAATTTTGAGCACCACTGGCCAGACCAACGAAGGGCTGACTATGCAGAATCACAGGCTCATTATTATATCGGATTGATTCTGATTTATTGAACGAAGCCAGTCCCTTCACGATACGGACCAGTCCTAGTCTCTAGCCTCGTTAAAATTCATCTCTGGAATTGAACTTTGATTACTATCTTTCGCTTGATTTGGAAGATTAGAAAGGTAAATGTAATGATGAAAATGGTTTTCAAGCATCTATCTGTCTTTCTTTTTGTAACCAGTCGACAAGATCCATGTTGTCTTTTGTCAAATTTACATTATATGGGAGGATTTTTCTGGGAGTAAACTTAAGAAAAAAAAAAGAGAGAGAGAGAGAGAAAGAGAGAGAGAGAGAGAGAGAGAGAGAGAGAGAGAGAGAGAGAGAGAGAGAGAGAGAGAGAGAGAGAGAGAGACATACTACTTAATTTAAGAGAGATACCACTTTACTTACAAACTTAGAGAGACAGTGTTTACTAAAGTCTAGAGATTAAATGTGATTATGTCGGCAGACTGATATGGGCTTCTGTAACAGAGATAAGAGATGAAGGGAATTATTAATTTGTTTATTGATTCAATAAGTATACAAAAAAAAAATGGTTTAAAACCGTCGCCTCTGGTGTGTTTCGGTCTAAAATCTAATTATTATGATTAATTGGGATAACTTGTTCCAATCCTTTTGATATTCGAAACAATAGAGGGAAACAGTTGTCCCACTGCTGTCACTTGGGGCTGGTACCAGCCCAACGTCACTAATCACAGATACATTATAACAGCCTGGCAAAGTCTCTGCGAGCTATTAAAGTTATAGGTCCAGGTTGCAGTCTTTAGTCTTCAGCAGCTACTTTCAGTCATTTCATAGCTACAGGCTATCTCTGATGTTGTGTTACATCTCCGACTTCACTGAAACTATCGGTTAAAATTCATTATCCTCTTGCAAACTACTTTGATCAAATTGTAAACACTCCATCCCCGCGATGATTTCACCAAATATCTGGGTTTTTTTTTTTGGTTTTTTTTCTCCAATGCTGGTTTAGCCAGTACCGTTAACAAAATCTTACAAGCAATATTTACGTTATCGCTACTAAAACACCAAATGGGAAATGTACTTTTCTCACATATTTTTATTGCAGCGCGGGGCCTAAAACGCCTATTAGGGCCGCTTTGAGCCGGCCAAGTTCTGACCAGTTGCCGACGCTTGTTAGGACGTTTCTGGACTCGGAGGACAACAATGACCAGACCTGATTGTAATCTTTCAAGTGTAGGCTCAGATCTTCTGAGGATGAGAGAGAAGATAATTTTAACGCTCTTGAACAACCCGGATGGTTTTTACAACCTTGTTGCAGGTTGGTTAGCTAATATATTGCTTGGATAGAAAATTTGCCCACTACAGTTAAGTCACAGCTGGCAAAAACAGTAACTGTAGTCAAGTGAATCTTTCACAATCAAGACTGTGTTCTGTCGTAATATTCAACCCATTGCTGTTAGAGCTCTGCAGGGTAAAGGAGTTAAGCTTGAATTACTATATTTTTTACCTGGAAGAAAGAGATTGTGATCTAAATAAATACATGTACTTCCCTTTGATCCAAACACCAGTCTTTTGTTGCTTCGTATATCTATCTTCACAATTTTCTTACGCATTTTGTGCCTTTCCTTTTTGAGCATTGGCTTTGTGGTGATATTTAAGATGAGAACAGTATACTGCTAACATTATAGTCGCGCCTTGAAACAATCTTAACTTCGTCAGTTTTAGGGTAAGGCCACAGAGTTATAGGTTGCCGTGAAACAAAAACTAGGATCTCGATGAAGGAGGCCTAACTCGTTCAGCGCTGTCAAGAATTACTTAAAATTTTTGAAAAAAATCATTTTCATAATTCATGTGATTAGGATAGGGAAAGGGGAAAAAATTAACACTAGAAATTGAAAGAAGGGAAAAAATTGAAATTAAAGGCGAAATAAAGGCAGTGAGAGACAGAAAATGTAAAAGTTAAAAAAGATTATGGAAAAAAAGAGGAATAAAGAGAGTACAGCAAATTAAAAATAGAAACAGAAAGAGGAGAGAAAGAGAGAGAGAGAAAGAGAGAGAGAGAGAGAGAGAGGGGGGGGGAGGGAGGGAGCCAAAGAGAGAGGAGAGAAACAGAAGGACGGGAAAAGTGTGTGTTAGGGGATGGGAACGGAGGGAGAGGTCAGTCACAGAAAAGATGAAGTGATTAAAGCCGAAACTTGGAGAAACAAAGAAAGGATATGGGAGAAAAAAGTCATGGTCAACCATGGCGCTTCATAGCGAAATGTTGAAAAAGAGATGAAGAAAGAAAGGAAGATAGAGAAGAGGCAGACAGGCAAAAAGACAGGCAGTCGAAATGCGTGAGATGAACAGAAAATACAGTAATTTTCTATATTATATATAATGAAGAAGAACTTCATTAGCAAAATTTTTTGGTTGTTTTCTTGCTTTTTTCAAAAGCGGCTGGTAAGATGGAAACGGAACAGACGAATTGCACTTTGGGAAACTATCCACCCAGCCTGGAGTAAGACTTCTTATAAATTTCCATAGATAGTCATATACTTCTGTCTCACTCCTTGTACTCGTCTTTCTCACCTAATAAATCCCCCACAACGTCCACCAACAGACCCATAATGTCACAGCTTGTCCACTTATCCAAGACATTTAGAGAGAACAAAAAAAAGTTTTTCATCTTCGCACATTTGCACATTTTATTTACCAGGCAGCGCGCTTTTCACGGGCCAGGTCTAAAACCCGATACCAATCAGGGCGGTGAGGACTGGTCATCAGGAGGAGAGAAGAAGGAGATAGAGACACCCTGTACTGTCTTACAGTGAGGACTGGTCATCAGGAGGAGAGAAGAAGGAGATAGAGACACCCTGTACCGTCTTACAGTGAGGACTGGTCATCAGGAGGAGAGAAGGAGGAGATAGAGACACCCTGTACCGTCTTACAGTGAGGACTGGTCATCAGGAGGAGAGAAGGAGGAGATAGAGACACCCTGTACCGTCTTACAGTGAGGACTGGTCATCAGGAGGAGAGAAGGAGGAGATAGAGACACCCTGTACCGTCTTACAGTGAGGACTGGTCATCAGGAGGAGAGAAGGAGGAGATAGAGACACCCTGTACCGTCTTACAGTGAGGACTGGTCATCAGGAGGAGAGAAGGAGGAGATAGAGACACCCTGTACCGTCTTACAGTGAGGACTGGTCATCAGGAGGAGAGAAGAAGGAGATAGAGACACCCTGTACCGTCTTACAGTGAGGACTGGTCATCAGGAGGAGAGAAGGAGGAGATAGAGACACCCTGTACCGTCTTACAGTGAGGACTGGTCATCAGGAGGAGAGAAGGAGGAGATAGAGACACCCTGTACCGTCTTACAGTGAGGACTGGTCATCAGGAGGAGAGAAGAAGGAGATAGAGACACCCTGTACCGTCTTACAGTGAGGACTGGTCATCAGGAGGAGAGAAGAAGGAGATAGAGACACCCTGTACCGTCTTACAGTGAGGACTGGTCATCAGGAGGAGAGAAGAAGTCGATAGAGACACCCTGTACTGTCTTACAGTGAGGACTGGTCATCAGGAGGAGAGAAGGAGGAGATAGAGACACCCTGTACCGTCTTACAGTTATCGCTGCTTATCGCTTGTGGGATAGTGACCTCATAGAGATGAAAGTGTGCGGCCCATATCTCACTGGTCACTCAACCGGACGGCGAACTTTACAGAAAGAGTTTATACACCCACGTGATGTCACACTGCGCTGACCACTGAGCGGGGGCCATTAAAATCAAAGTGGCGAGTGAAAGGGGAGGCGTGGTCGATTGAAAGCCACCCTGTTATCGATAGGCTATACTCACTGAACCGTGACCTTTGTGCAGCCCAGGTTTCCTGCGGGAACTCTCTAGTGAAAGAGGGACACAATAGTCAACACTACGGCAGAGATTGAGGCAATGGATCAGGCCGAAAACAGTGTCAGCCAGCACGTTCAAGAGCATCAATAAATAGTCGGCTCTATTTCTGTCGGTGTAACAAACATTATTGATTTTTAACCATTGTTTCAGATATTTTTTTTTTTGGCTGGATTGCAGTAATTCATTGAACTTCTTGCTAAAACCAGTATCAATGAGCCAGTTGCCTTTGCTTTTAGATTGTTATGTTAGGATATCGACTTTCCTTTCTAACTATTTATATATATATATATATATTGCTTCAGTGTCTCTCAGCAATGAATGTAAGACATTAATTTATACCAGATATTTGAAATAAGCGTGGACAGTAGTTCATATCCATCTATATTTTTTTTAACGCTAGACAATACGAGTGTAACAACTATTATTAAAGCTATAAAAATTTAGGGAAATATCACTTCAAATTTGTATTAATGGGTGGGGTCAAAAGTTTAGTTATCTCCCCTTTACGACGCTTGGTTAGTGGTTCTAACCAGCTAATGTATTCATAATACAGAAGGATGCGGATCTAAATATTCCTATAAATCAACTCCTACTTGGACCAGTCTTGCTGCGGTTGTGCGGTAAATGAAACTCATTACCGATCGACGGATCACAGGTATAATTATAAGTGTCTGATTTTTAATGTTCTCAAATTATTTAGAACCAACTGTGACGTCATAGTTTCCACCCTGTTTTGTGTTGGGAGTAAAACTCATGACCTTAAACTTGCTGCAGATCAAAATAAATACACTCTCTGACCTTCTTAATGCTTTTTTTCAAGTTGTTTTATTAGAACTAACTGACATCAAACTATTTTCTCCTTACAATTTGATCAAATTTCCTATTTTAGGTGGAATGACGCTATCGACTAGGTCTAAATAAACATTTAATTTCCAATTTTTCTAAGTTCTGTGAGTATCTGTTTTGTCCGAATGCCGTAAGATTCAATTTTGAAAGTTTTAACCGTTTATTTGAACTAGAAATTTTAACGTTTTTAGAATCCCTGTTCGACTTTGGCCTGAAATTTCCTAGGTTGGGCAATGTCAGTCAAAATGTGTCTTTTGAAACAAGAATAGTTTTAAAGTCAATTTTACACCTAATAAAGCTATGTTTCTGTTCAAGTCTGAAGAGTATGCAACCAGTATAGAGCAATATTGAGATTGTATTTAAGTTTCTGCTCGTATATAGCAATAGTTCGTTCATTGAGAATTCTGAAAGTTTTAAAAGCTCTGAGAAGTGGCCATATCTAGGTAAGATAAAGTATTACTTAAATCGACTAAAAGAGGAAAAGTAATAATTCATAACAGAATTATGGCGGTATGCCCTTTTTCTTAATGCTACTGGCATACTTTTGTCTTACAGTCATGAAAATGTTCATGCAGGCTTAGTTGGTTAAAATAGTTTATTATCCGTTATGCTTTATCCGGAAAAAAACATTTATAACTCTTAATACTTTAAATTGTTTCTAAAACCAAAAATACAAAGACAGTGACACATAAAGTACCGATATTGATCCTCTATTTTATTGATACGTTCACCACATAAGAGCACTTAAAACGTTTCTGTCAAACCGCTTTTTATTGTTTTATCTAACTGGAATAACAACAATAACGGCAAAACATCAGTAAAAGCAGGAACAACAACAACAATGATAAAAACATCGAACAGCAACAATAGACACCTTAATTCGAAAGCAAATGGGAAATAACAAAACAAGAAACTGTCGAGGGGAACTGGTCGAACTATCTGAGGCGATTCACGCTTCATTAGCCGTGTTTACTCGTCTGTCTCGTGGTTTGGGGGACCCATTCAGGCCAGCTGATGGCTGCGCCAGGCTTTGTGTCCGCCAGGGGCCGGAGAGCTGGAGTCCCTGGGGTATCCTAGCCGGACTGCCAGGGAACGGTGAGGTGACGCTCACAGACTAGCAGCCTGGGTCAGAGCTGGGGTTGAGTTCTTCATTGTCAGCCTGGCATTCAGGAGTGAGTTTTAATAGATCGACTCGAGATTGGATTGAAGAGAAATCTATTTATCTAATTCTTGTGCCTGTTTTTTTTTTAACTTTTGGATATACCAATCCACAAAAAAACTTGTCTGGTTCCTTGAAGCATATGATAATATGGCTCCGTCAGGCAGTGTTTAGCGCGTGAAGCTTGAATCTGATCAGTCAATTGTAAGTCGGGTCGATCTCAGATCATGGTCATATTTTATGTGTCATGGGAAACAACTCTTTCTTTCATTTCTTTTGTTCATTCATTAGTAAAACTGAAGAAAGTGGACGAATACTCATAATCATTATGTAAAACACAGTGATTATTTCTGTAAAACTGTCCACTTTAAAGAATGAGGAAAAAGGAAAAGTATGACGAAGAAATTCTAAACCTTATGGACAAAAGAAAAAACGGTGAAATCTAACCTCAAAAATCACAATTCTACAAACTCATTGAACAAAAATGCAAAAACCAAGATATGAGTTGATAAACCAACAGTGCAAAGAAGTAGGAGAGAAAAGACAACAAATTGCAAATGTGTGCTTGGAAAGATCAAAAGTCTGAAACACTAAAAAAATTCATTTACATAATGGGTGTATTTAATCAAGCTCGGAGTACATCCTCAAGCAAGGGAAAGATATACTTTAAAAATAATCAGAATACATAGAACTATTATCTTCTATGAAAACGAAAGAAAACCGGAAATAAGAAAACCTATGGAAGTAGCGCCCACCTTCGAAGCAGAATTAGTAACAGTCATAATCATTATGAAAAGGGGGAAGACAATAGGACCTGATAACGAAAAAAGAAGAAAAAAACAAATGAAGAATTTCTTGCTCTTTCTGTAACTGGGAGATCTTTATGAAGTCTATTAGAAAAACACAATTGAAATTTTTAGGATACATTTACAGTAAGAGAGGACTTGAACTCTTAAACATGACAGAAAACAAACATGGCAAAAGGTCAGAAAAACACAATTGAAATTTATGGGATACGTACACAGAAAGAGAGGACATGAACACTTAAACATGACAGAAAACAAACATGGCAAAAGGTCAGAAAAACACAATTGAAATTTATGGGATACGTATACAGAAAGAGAGGACTTGAACACTTAAACATGACAGAAAACAAAGATGGCAAAAGGTCAGAAAAACACAATTGAAATTTATGGGATACGTATACAGAAAGAGAGGACTTGAACACTTAAACATGACAGAAAACAAACATGGCAAAAGGTCAGAAAAACACAATTGAAATTTATGGGATACGTATACAGAAAGAGAGGATCTAAACACTTAAACATGACAGAAAACAAAGATGGCAAAAGGTCAGAAAAACACAATTGAAATTTATGGGATACGTATACAGAAAGAGAGGACTTGAACACTTAAACATGACAGAAAACAAAGATGGCAAAAGGTCAGAGAAAGACAACAGCTGAACTGCGTGGGAAGCGTCAACACCAGCTTGATGCATGCTGCAGATCACAAGGTGAGATGGAGATCCATGGTCACCGATCTCTGCTCCACACAAGCCACTTGCTGATCAGGAACACGAATTTACACAACACTAATCTTTACATCTCTTTAAGTTTTTTTTTTTTCAGAACATTCTAGCCGGATAATGAGAGTTCAGAAGGATTTTTAAATTAAATGAGAAAATATAGAAATACTTCTTTTACATTACTAAACTTTTAAAACAGCTAAAAGTTTATAATTAAAAATATTGGGAGAAGTAAAAACAATGATACTTGATATGATGAGGCTTTTATTTTATTTTTGTTTGTTTTTTGTTTTGTTTTGACTTGGATTTTTTTCTTTATTCTTTACATGGAGATTTGTTGTGAAGGAAAAATAATAGATTTTGTTAAGGATTCACTTAATTTTCCAACATTTCATCAATAACGTTAGTTGAGTTTGTCGCCTCAAAGTGTCACTGTGCCCTGTCTGACTTCAGCTTGATTTGTTAGGAAAGCGGGGTCAGTTTGAGTCGAACGGGTCCTATGAACGGGTACAACAGAATGTTTCAGCAGTGTGAGATATCAGCAATTTATGCACCACTATCTTCATTAAGGAACCTAAGCTTTCTTCATCTAAATATACCAATAAAATGATTGAAATAAAATATTCAAACTGTACTGAAAGATGGTTAATATGAAATGCTTACAACGGTCATATATATATTTATATATATATTTGTATATATATATATATATATATATATATATATATATATATATATATATATATATTTATATATGTATGTATAAAAAATTAATCAGATAGATAGGCAGATTCACAGAGATATAGATAGAGAGATAGATAGATACATACATAGGTAGATAGATACATACATAGAAAGGTAGATGGGTAGAAAGATAGACAAAATACATAAGTTTGGAGGAGAACGAGCGCAACTGGAAATGGAAATGAAAAGAGAATAAGAAGAAAAAAAGATTAAAAGAGAAAGAGTCTAAGAGAGAGTGTAAATAAGAGAACAAGAGAAAAAAAAAAGAGAGAGGTCGAACGATAGAAAAAGAATGATGGTCAGGAAAATAGATAGATAGATAGATAGATAGATAGATAGATAGATAGATAGATAGATAGATAGATAGATAGATAGACAGACAGTCAGACAACATGAATCGAAAACGTGAGAAGCGAGAGCGAAACAGAGGTAGGGAAGAGAACGATAACAAAAGGGAAGAATTGTACAACTATAATTATGAATAACAGCAAGGTGACGAATTACCAAGCAAAATTACACTGACAACTGTAATCAATAACCCTAGAGCATCGGCCGCACGCTTCACAAGGACAGCGCAACGAGGCGACGAATTTATACCAACAGATGTCTTTACTGTAACAAAAAAATATTCAGCCCGTGGAAATTAAACTTTGAAACAACATCCCCAAAATGTAGTCACATTCCACCGAGCATAAAAGAAGCCAGCTACACACGGTTTATGAAACCAAATACTTCACCGTTTCCCGTGAACTGATTTGACAAGTGTTTGACTAGTTTTGGCGCTGGCAAATCTCAGGCTGTAAATCAAAATATGATACTGAAGCTCTCATCCCATGACTTTACAATCTTGTAATACAATCCGAACTTTAAAAGTCAGAATGCTTGCGCTTTCGCATCGCCTACTCGTGTTACCAACCCGTTTGATATAGAGCACCACAGCTGTTGCCTATCTTTTTTTTTTTGTATCTGAATATTAGCATCAATCGTTGAATTTCAACAAGGATTGGAGAACAACCTTTTACTATCATTGAGGAAAAGTTTAAGAGTTTCCGCTTTTCAAAGCGAATTTTTTTTTTTCACGAAAAGAAAGAAAAACCTGCATTTATACAGGTATTGTTTTAAAGTCTTAAGAGTACATCACGTGAATTTTGATTGCCACAACCAAGCAATTTTAACGGTTTTTGAACAAAAAGTTATAAGAATATCGTAAATTGTATCTAGTAATCCAGCTGACTAAAATATAAAATCCACTGATTTCTGTTTCCGTAATTTCAGTTTTGTTCGATTCGTCTTTTGAGAATTATAAAACGCATACTAGAAATAGCTGAGCAGAGAGGTCAAGAACATTTTAAATTTAGGTTTTACAGACGTAAGTTGAGTCCAATGCCAAGCAAAAATCTAATTACTATACTTTATTTCTTCGGGTCTTTGTTTACTATTTTATTTATAGACTCCCTATAAAATTGTCTTACTTGCTTCTGTTTATCACCTCTCGTTTTGTCTTTCACTTACCTGTTTTTGTCTTTATTTCTAACTCTGATTGAGTAGATGACTGTGATAATAAGCAATACCCATTTAAAGAGACAAGTAGGAAAAATGAAAGTCTATAGTTTGGAGAGAAAAAGAGAAGAACAGAATGAAAAAGAAAGAGAGTAAGGTGGAGAGAGGAAAAGGTAAGATATAGAGAGGAATGTTTAGTAGGAATGTGTGAGAGAATGGAGAAAATGATGGTGGTTGTACACTGGTGTGTATCATTTCCCTAACGCCGTAATTATTCCTCTAATACTCATTCTTTCCTATCTCCTATTTATGGTTAGTCTGTCTGTGTCTCTGTCTGCATGTCAACCTCTGTCTCTGTCTGTCTGTCTGTCTGTCTGTCTGTCTCTCTCTTTCTCTCTCTCTCTCTCTCTCTCTCTCTCTCTCTCTCTCTCTCTCTCTCTCTCTCTTATCTTTTTATCTATCTATATCTCTTTCCCACCCCACCCTTTTTTTCCACTCGCTCTCTTAAACATTAATAACCTTATGTTGCTCCTTGTTTAACGATGGACTCGTGTACGCCCCTAATAATGTGAAGGAGAATTACACGATGCTGTTGACCAAACCGTAACGTCACAAACTCGTTAAAAATGCAATTCACTTGACCATAAATAAAACCATAAGCAAAATTGGCACCCACATGTCAGACGTATGGGGAAAACATTTCGCAAACTCATTCTGAATTCAATATTAATGAAAACTACATCGAGGCATCAAATATCATGTGAGATTGAGAGCAAGCGGTAGGATGTAACTGAACAAGTTGCAAAACATCCATTTTTATAGACCATTATTTTACACATGCTTAAGTCACACACAGCCGCCTTAACTACTTACCTAAGGTTGTCACAGAATCAGCAGGGCTATGTTAAATATTTTTTTCTATTGTTAAAAAAACATACTTGTATGAATAACAATGGACTGAAAAGGATTTGGTTTAGGAGACAAGTTCAATATGCCTGTACTTTTAAAATTCTTACCTTCTCAAGCTAATTATTGAAATGGGTGATTTAGGACATACAGATACAGAACGTGGTTTTGTTTTTTTTTTTTCAAAAATTAATGTTTTCTACTGCATCTCAACTGCTTCAATTTTTTGTAGGAACATTGAACAAACGTATAACTTGATTTAAGTTTCATTTCTCTCTCTCTCTCTTTCTCTCTCTCCTTCCCTCTCTCTCTCTCTTTCTCTCAATCTCTCTCCCTCTCACTCTCTCCCTCCCTCTCTCTTTCTCTCACTCTCCCTCTCTCTTTCTCTCTCTTTCTCTGTCTCATAAGGGAAAGTACGCGATTTAACCTAATCTTTTTTTCTTCTTTAATCGTTGGATTTTGCTAAGTCATTAATTTTGTCAGTAAAAAATTTGAAGATAAGTTGTCATAAATTATTTATCTTATTGTGAGAATATTGTGGTTTACCATAAAACTAACAACGATTGTGGAGAAGCGTGAAGGGAGCCCGACTGGTGAACATGAGTAGGATAGAAGCTACACATTCGACGGTTCATCCTAACATTCATGTCTGTGACACATGAATCGGTTTACTTCAATCTGTCCTATTTCCTAACTCCATGAGAAACGAGTCTGTACACCTCATAGGTCCCACTTTCTTAATTTATGCGCATACACTATATATCTATGTCAAATGGGTTGCCTCATTATGAATTGCGCAGTCAAAAGTCTGTCAAAATGCACAAAGGCCACTACGATAAAGTTTAAAGTCACATGGATTGAGGATGGGAGTTTGGACGGCACTAGTGTAATATCGGGCTATAACTGATGCTCTGCAGCGATTGATGGAGAAACGGTCGTGTATATCAGTGTTATTGCTAGTATAAGGCAGCTGTCATTATTAAAGTCATTATAAATACTATGGTTAACGAGGGTTATACCTCAGCCGTTTTATTGAGTTTACATCGTGCTTTGCCTTCTCCTTCTTTATCCATTTAGTTTTTGTGATTGTTTTATGGCATCAATGTCACCATTGTTTATCTCTCAAAGTTCTGTTCTATATATATATATATATATATATATTGTGCACCCCACGCCCCCGTTTTGCTCGTCTGTCTCCACCAGCAGTAGCCTGTCTGGTCGCTCAACCCGTGCTCCTCAGCCCTGGGCTAACTGATCGATAAAAAGTTAATTGCTTTTTGCAAGAGGACTCGCCTATGTAGGAAAGAGGAAATAGAAGTGGAGGCTACAGGATGAGGAAGAGAGAAAGGAAGGGAACTAGATAGATAGATAGATAGATAGATAGATAGATAGATAGATAGATAGATAGATAGATAGATAGATAGATAGATAGATAGATAGATAGATAGATAGATAGATAGATAGATAGATAGATAGATATGTATAAAGAGACTTAAAGGGAGAAGTATCGATGAAAAAGAAATCACAATTAGGTAGGAAGGTGGAGATAGACAGAACGAAAGAAAGAAAAAGTGATAGAGCAAGCAAGCGGCTAACACAAGATATTAAAGGGAAAAAAAGAAAGAAAAATAGGAAGGGATTTGATTCTGAGATTGTTAAACTATTGTAGCAGATCTAGAAGAGAGAGAGAGAGAGAGAGAGAGAGAGAGAGAGAGAGAGAGAGAGAGAGAGAGAGAGAGACAGACAGACAGACAGACAGACAGACAGACAGACAGGCAGGCAGACAGACATAGACAGAAAGAGAGGGATAAAGACAGGGACAGACAGAGAGAGAGAGAGAGAGAGAGAGAGAGAGAGAGAGAGAGAGAGAGAGAGAGAGAGAGAGAGAGAGAGAGAGAGAGAGAGAGAGAGAGAGAAATCAAAGACAGAAACAAATTTTATAATTAAAGCTAGAATTAAAGGAACCTATTAAAGAAAAAGATAGTTTAACGAGACGGAGAGAATAAGGATGAGAAAAATGTTATAGAGGAAGAGAAAGAGTAGACAATACAGATAAAGAAGAGAGAGTGCTCTACTGTAGCAGCTGACCGGAGGTTAGGCAGGATAGAGGAAATAGTTGATTAAGTCTAGGAATAGTTTTAATACACCAACATATATTATTTTCGTCGAACAATAAAGAAAAAAGGGTGTGAGAAAGAGAGAAATTGAGACAGATGGAAAGAGAGAAATTGAGACAGATGGAAAGAGAGAAAGAGAGAGAGAAAGAGAGAGAGAGAGAGAGAGAGAGAGAGAGAGAGAGAGAGAGAGAGAGAGGATTTTTAGTAAGAAAATGATGGCGATAGAGAGAAAGGAGCTGCGAGAAAAAGAGTATAATAAAGATTTAATATTTTTTTGTTGGCAAGTGAGAAGGTGGTCAAGGGATGGAGAGAACAGAATAACTTTGACTTTTGTATTACATTTATTTGAAGTGATATTAAAGTAAAAAACAATGGTACAAAAATG
This sequence comes from Elysia crispata, assembly GCA_033675545.1. Lineage (NCBI taxonomy): Eukaryota > Metazoa > Mollusca > Gastropoda > Plakobranchidae > Elysia > Elysia crispata. The sequence goes on from JAWDGP010003469.1 coordinate 837,843, forward strand.
AAAAACGGAAAATTCTTAAATAGGGTTTAAAAGCCTGCAGTGTTTTATATTTTTGCAGTCTTCATTCACAGTAGCGAAGGGCCCAACTGAATGTCCTAATGGAGTTATAACTATTTAAGTCGGTTTTTAGAACCATTGGCTTCTTGGAAAATGTCAAGTTGTTTTCCCTGTCTATTTAATTCGGATCCATTTCATGAAGCTTGAACTGATACTATCCAAAGAAAACAAGGTTGACTGGATGCTTTATTACTCATTAGTCAATCGGTTGATTTGAATGTGAAGTGAATGCATCCAATAACATTGGCTTTTCTTTTAACTATTGACATATTATTCATCGTGGGAATGACTTAATATATGAGTGAGAATTTTTTTCTTTAAAAAGAAAATGAAAAGGAGTCCATCATAAACGCTTATAGGCCTATACAATCTGAAGATTCACTGGCTTCAGACCCTTTAGAGTTCTATTACCAGAGGATGAGAATCATTATCAACATAAAATAATCAAAAAGTCGACGGATCAAACGAAAAATTTTAAATGTAGAAAATAATGGGAATAGCGGGTTAATTTCAAAGAATATCATCTTGTAAGAACAAGATTCACCACTTGCAATACACCGAACAGTCACATATGATGAAATAGTTAGATTCTTCATCGATCAATGGTTTAATTTCCAAGAATATTTCATTGGTTTTGAACTCAGGCAATGTTCTGCCTTTTCCAAACTTTATTTGCTGTGTAAAATGTGAACCGAACTATAAAGCTGAGCAGGAGATTGGAGTATAAGATTGTTGCTCGTTAGTTTAAGCTCTCAAACAGGTGTTGATATAACTTGATGAGTTGAGGGTATCTTAAAAGTGGGATTAATTTATACCTGGGTTTGCTCCGTATACGACTGTGAAACCGATACGCAGGACGTTGAACATGTGACAAATACCAGCAGTATGTAGCATTCAGCGGGAAGTGTTGGACAAAACTGAGCGAATCAGTCGCAGTCTCATCAAGATATGAGCTAGAAAGCATATATTCGCGATTGGAAGCTTTTGATCCTGTAATTTTTTTTTAAATTTTCTTAAATACTCTGAAAAAATAAACCACCGTGTTATGTGGGGAGAATGAGGCTAATATAATCGCTCTCACCTGACATAATTATAGACTTGATATTGGACTCTAAATTATGTCTTAATTCTGAGCCTTGGCTGATTTCTTTCTATTTATATCTTATTTTTCGCTTTCTCTCTGTCGCTCACACTCACTCCCGTCTACTATTGTTTCTGTCAGACTAATTATTCACAGAATAAATTGTGTATACTTCTTAGTTTCTTTCTTTCTGCAGGTTCCCTGACTCTCCCACTGCTCAATCTCTTTCTCACATTCTCTCTATCTCCATCTTCCTTGCTCTCTGACTCCTCTCTCTCTCTCTCCCTCTCTCTCTTTCTGCCTCTTTCTCTCTCTCACTCTCCCTCTCTCTCTCTCTCTCTCCCTCTCCCTCTCTCACTCTCTCTCTCACTCTCTCTCTCCCTCTCTCACTCTCTCTCTCCCTCTCTCTCCCTCTCTCTCTCTCTCTCTCTCTCTCTCTCTCTCTCTCTCCATCATGTCATTTTCTTATTTTATGTCTTTTTCTCCCTCTTTTTTCTTCTTTTCCTCTGTCCAAACTAGTTTAAAAACTGTTCAGTGCAGAATACCCCAGGGACGAAGCCAAGTCCCACAGGCGCAGAGGTTATCTGGACTGCCGCCGAGCGGTTGATGCAGAGCAAACGATGCCAGGGACCGAGGGACGGCGGCCACCACAGCAGCTGAGAGACTAGCCCAGGGGCTGAGATGTTACGGGCAAGTTATTGACCTGAGATTATCTAAGACATAGTAGAAAGATATAAGCGGTAAAGTTCAACAGAGGTCATTGTTGGTATAGAAAAAAAAATGAGGAATTATCTCTAATTCAGAATGATTTGCCTTGTTAGAGCCAAAATCAGGAGTTGATGACATCATGTTTCAAAACACTGAGATTATCTAAGACATGGTAGAAAGATATAAGCGGTGAAGTTCAACAGAGGTCATTGTTGTTATATAAAAAAAAACGAGAAATTATCTCTAATTCAGCATGATTTGCCTTACTAGGGTCAATATCAAGAGTTGATGACATCATGTTTCAAAACATTCAGAATTGATTTTGGCATTGATGATATTGCTAATGTATAACGAACTAGTTTTAAACGTTAATTTTCGCATTTTTAAATGCCCTATTTACTATTCCGGAATAAGGTGATCTGATTTATAAACTTATTATTCCTCTTTCCGTCTTTGAAGGAGAGAAGAGGGAAGAGCAAGATGGCCAGTACCAGCTCTATCCGGACTCCTATAACGTAACACCAAGTACATTGAGCTAAACATCAGAGCTAAACGATGATCGAGAGAGGCGGACGAGTAGACGGGCAAATAGACAAACAAGTAATCAGAGGTAAAGAGAGGAAAAAAGAAATGCTAACAATAGTTGGAGCCACGGGCTATTATGTATGAAATACGTAGATAGGTCGACAGACAGAGAGAGAATAAAGCAGAAAGATCCATAGAGAACAAAAAAAAAAAAAACAAAAAAAACAACCGGTATGTGGTGGGTAATTAGAACTTGTAGATAGAACATACACAGGAATAACATAATAATATAAAATAGATAGACAGGCTGAAAGATATAACATGAATGAAAAAAAATGAAGGAAAAAAAGAAAGAAGGGAAAAAAACAAAACAAATAGACAATACAGTGTTGCTGGCAGGGAGAGAAAAAAATATTAAGACAGATGGCGATAAATATATATATATATATATTTATACATAATATACGTATCATATATTTAACATATATTTATCTTCTTCTGTATATATATATATATATATACACACACACACAGTGAGACATAGTTATAGTGAGACACAGACAGAGAGAAGATAGATAGTCTTCTTTCCCCCGGTTCACTTGAATAACCAACCGCCCACTCCCCTCCACCCCTCCCCCCAACTCCCTGAAGAATATCCGAAAAAAAAATGGTCCTAATTACATTCAGACTCATTCCAATGAGCAAAATTTGGTGAGCACAGTATGAACACTCTAGATTTCCAAGAGCCAACAATTTTCCGTATACCCAAAGCCCCTATCGACCATACGACATAAGGGTTTTACAAACAATGGTAATAATTTAATTTATATCTTGACCACAGAAATAAACCATGATATTTTAAGGATTTGATTGATTGATGGATTAATTCATTGATTGTTCGATTGAAGTGAGCCTATTTTTCTCATTACTTTCCCACAGGGAGCTCTGATTTCAGAGAGTTCCATATTTAGTGAAGAAGAAGAAACAATGATATCAGGTTACACTATCTGGATCGATAGAAGTGTGCGGTCAATAAATTTCGACTATATCTGAGGATTAAACGGTTCGGCCGTTGTAAAACTGGCCACTTTCCAACTGCAGACTATAAGATGGACACTCCAGATAGTGACACCAAAGGAAAAGGATATGATCGTTTGGTTAAGCAAACAAGACAGCCGTAAACGAAGAGCTATTGGTTAGGAAATGTTTGGTGAAGAATTGATTCAAACCAGTTACAGGGTGTGAATGTTATCTTTGATAATATCTTTAAAATAAGCTAGCCAGCACCACTGTTGCTCCTGCAGTTGCTGGTTCTATTCACGCTACAGGAAGTCGTGTAAGTCGCCCGATGTAACCACTGGAAAAAAAACGTGAGTTCCCCAAGAGTATGGGAGAAGCGTTTTACAATATGTTCAAGGTTAAAGGATTAAGAGAAAGGGGCTTTGGAAAGAAATGAAGTAGAATAAAAATATGATTGGGAGAGGATGTGTTTAAAGATTGACAGAAAGAAGAAAGAAAGCGAGGTGGAGGGAGGAGAACAGATTAAAATTAATCTCTGAGTATTTCTTAGACAGGGAGTGAACGGAAAGGAAGCAGGCACGGGCTGAAGTCTGCCTTGTGAAGGGGGGGATCAAGATAGATTACTGCGAAAGAATGAGCATCCTTTTTTCCCTCTCCTTTTGAGAGAAGGTTATGGAATAGAGGAGCAGCGATTAAGGGGTGGAGGGCTGGGGTGAAAAGATGCTGGAGTGACAAGTACAAAAGGACGGCAGTCGCCCCGGCCTGGTCCCGGAAGATTAAAAGATTACGGTTTTTCACATCATGTCTTGCATCAGGGTTCAGATCACAAGTCTGACTCGTCCTCCAGTACTGACCTTAATCCTGACAAGGATGCCATACGTTTTCTCCAGGATCTTTCTTCTTTCCTCCCCTAGCCTCTTACCCCCGCTCCTGAAGCTTCCATCCATCTTGCTGGATATTTTCTTTCCTTTTGTCGTTACCCACTGAGTTCTTCATTTCCCGTTGTTCTCCAATCTCAAGATTTCTGACTTAAGACCTGCTTCCCCCTATGTAAGGTTGGATTTTAACCGGTTCCCTCTATTTTTTCTTCCTCCTGTGTATCTATCCTTCATTCATTTTAATTTTTAATTGTTTTTTTTTTTGTCCTTTTTATTGCAGATGCCCCCGCACACACAAATTCTGCCTCCTCCCCCACCCCCAATCTCTGTCTCTCACTCTCTCTGTCTCTGTCTCTGTCTCTGTCTCTGTCTCTCTCTGTCTCTGTCTCTCTCTTATATTTTCCACCTCTTTATTTCGCGTTATTTCCTCCTTTTCATGAGACTTCGCCTGAGTCGCTCACCATTTCCTTTATCTTTGCCTTTCTGCCTCTCATCAACTCTGCGATTCATTCATTTCTCTTCTCCCTTCTCTCTTCCTCTCTCTCTCTCTCCTGCCCTTTCTCTATCTCCCCCCCTCCCCCCCCCCCTTTTTCTCTCTCTCTTTTCCTCTCTTCCTCCCTCTCTCTCTTTCTCTCTCTCTCTCTTTGTCTCTCTGTCTCTCTCTCCCTCTCTCCCTTTCTGGATCCATCTATTATCCTGGCCCGTGCTCTCCTCGTTCAGATGGCTTATCAAGCATCCTTACGAAAGCTTGCCTCCCTGGACCGTGGAGTTATGACGGATTTGCCAGGGGATTTGGCCCTGTCCCGGAGAAGAATGGGGGGCTCCAGGTTCCTCGGCATTCTGGGGGAAATCTCTGGGAATCTCCGCTCCACCCGGCCTGGTCTCGAGTGGGCCGTGCCTGGTGATGGGATAAGGACGGGGAGATGAGGACCTCGCCACGCTGGTTACCAAAGGATGCTGGTAAACCTAGGACAGAGGATGCTGTTTCTCTATGTAGAAGGGGTGGAGGGGTTGGAAAGAGCGTGACGCTGGTTTCGAATAATCGAAAAATGATGAGACAGAGATAAACTGAGGAGAAAAATGCAGAAAAAGAGTAAAAAAAAATAAAACCAAAACGAGCAATGTGAACGACAGGGATTTTGAAGGAGGTAAGAGATATGGCATTAGAAAGAGAAGGGTAAGAAGAGAGATTGTATCAGAAAGAGGGAGAGAGAGAGAGAGAGAGAGAGAGAGAGAGAGAGAGAGAGAGAGAGAGAGAGAGAGAGAGAGAGAGAGAGAGAGAGAGAGAGAGAGAGAGAGAGAGAGAGAGAGAGAGAGAAAAGAGAGAGTGCGAGGAAGAGAGAGAGAGAGAGAGAGAGAGAGAGAGAGAGAGAGAGAGAGAGAGAGAAAAGAGAGAGTGGGAGGGAGAGAGAGAGAGAGAGAGAGAGAGAGAGAGAGAGAGAGAGAGAGAGAGAGAGAGAGAGAGAGAGAGAGAGAGAGAGCGAAAGAGCAGGAGGATGACAGTGCATTAGAAAGAGAGACTTAAAGAAATGAAAAAAAGTGCTTGAAAGAGAAGGTGTAGTGGGAGAAGACATTGGTAGACAAACAGACAGTAAATAAGAAAATTTTTTTTATAAACTATTAAGGAAAAAAAAAGTATGACGAATGTCAAGAAAGGAAGTTAATATTCGTTCCGTTGCGATTGTTAAATGAGCACTCTCAAAAGGTAGAAAATCTAAAGCAACATTATACGAAGATAACAAATTATATTGTTTTCCCCAAAGATCTGCTTTAGAAAGAGAGGTTTGTTTTTGTTGTTTGTGTTTGTTTGTTTGTTTGAAGTTTGTGCTTTCATTATTTTTCATTCAGTATTAAATGTCTTATTATTATTATTATTATTATTATTATTATTATTATTATTATTATTATTATTATTATTATTATTATTATTATTATTATTATTATTATAACAACTAGTAGTAGTAGTAGTAGTAGTAGTAGTAGTAGTAGTAGTAGTAGTAGTAGTAGTAGTAGTAGTAGTAGTAGTAGTAGTAGTAGTAGTAGTAGTAGTAGTAGTAGTAGTAGTAGTAGTAGTAGTAGTAGTAGTAGTAGTAGTAGTATTTCTTGTTCTTGTTATGGTTATCGCAGTTTTTTTTTTTGTTTGTTCTTATCATTTTTACTTAAAGTATTCCCCATTTTAGCCCACAAGATTCAAATATTGTTAGCCCACATAGTAACTTTCTCTGTTTTTTTTGTTCTGTGGAAAAATAATGCTGTCACTTAACCTGAAATCCAGGATGGCTTTAGGAGTATTGTTTTATTACATCAAATGTTAAAGTAATAAAGCTACCCGTCAAAAATCTATATATAACCATTCATTATAATTCAACTCCTTGTTCATCAGATAAAATTTTATCATAAAAATATTTTTGTTAATGTAACGTTTTCTATCAGGTTTAAGCCCCACCAATATGTCGTTTGCTATTAAAAAAAGTTTCTATCGCATTAGAAAAAGAGAGAGAGTATAGAATTTTTTTTTAATCTGATCCGATGAGATGCCATCAGATAGACAAAAAGTTGAGAAACTAGTTGAAACGTGTGGTTCCAGGTTAATATTTATTCCTTCAGAAGTTATTCAAGACTTCAAAGACAGAAATATCAAAAAGTTTTCAAACTGGTACCAATGAGTTGATTAATGAGGTGGTGGCAATTTCTCGAGGCTTGTGGCGATATCTCGAGGCTTGTGGCAATCTGTAAATCTGAGAGATATTCACTATTGGCTCGCATATGTATTGCTGGGAAAAAAGAAAGATGGGGGATGCTATAAAAGGAGAAATAAGTCTTGCGGAGAGGTGGGGCTGGAGAAAAAGGGACACAGAACGATGAAAAAAGGAAAAAAGAAGAAACGAGAGAGAAATATAAACTGAAGAAAGTGGAAGAATGGAGGAAAAAGAGGATATATAAGATTTTTTTTTAAAAATTAAACATATAGATAGATGTTCAGAAAAGAACATAGAGAGAGAGAGCGAGAGAGAGAGAGAGAGAGAGAGAGAGAGAGAGAGAGAGAGAGAGAGAGATATAGATAGATAGATAGAGAGAGAAAATAAAGAGACGGAAAGGAGAAGGAGCAGGAGTAAGGGAGGCTGGACAAGATGGAGAGATGAACGCGATGCCAGGACCAGATTGGTGCCCAGGATGTCCGAGTGATGGCATCGTCCTCACATTCAAACGCTGCTCCGCTGGACCGAGATTCTGCGCTGATTGGGAAAAGATTTGGGAGGGAGGGGGAAAAGGAAGGGAGGAATGGGTAGCCAGGAGGCGTGCTGGCTGAGGAGGGAGGATGGAGGAGAGCTGTGATGGAGAAGAGGGCAGAAGAAAGAATAAAAGGGAGAGATTGAGAGAGAGAAAGAGGGGGGAGAGATGCATACATTGAGAGAGAGAGAGAGAGAGAGAGAGAGAGAGAGAGAGAGAGAGAGAGAATCTCAGAGAAAGATAGTAATTGAGCTTTTGTTATGACATAACTACATTAATGTCAAGAATAACATAAGATAATTTAACTGCACTAATAGTTAGCTGTCGATGAAGTAGGTATATAAATCTATTTCTGTTCATATGTTGCATTTGTTTGCCTCGCTTGGTTTTTTCCCTTTTTTTTTTATAATTGCCATTATTTCTTTGTTTATATATATATATATATATATATATATATATATATATATATATATACATTTTTAATTTTTTTTGGGCAACTAGTCTCTTAGGGAATAATTCTTTGTCATTTTTCTTAAAATTTTTGTATAACTTTTATTATTATTATCATTATTATCATTATTATTATTATTATTATTATTATTATTATTATTATTATTATTATTATTATTATTATTATTATTATTATTATTATTATATTTATTATTATTATTATTATTATAATTATTATTATTATTATTATAATTATTATTATTATTATTATTATTATATTTATTATTATTATTATTATTATTATTATTATTATTATTATTATTATTATTATTATTATTATTATTATTATTATTATTATTATTATTATTATTATTATTATTATCATTATTATTATTATTATTATTATTATTATTATTATCATCATCATCATCATCATCATCATCATCATCATCATCATCATCATCATCATCATCATCATCATCATCATTATTATAATTATTATCATCATTATTATTAATATATATTATACGTTGCGTCTCTCGCTAATGTAATTATACCATATTTGAGTATTTTTTAGGTATATTTCATATTGAGGGATTGAATCACCATTTGAATCTTACTCTATTTTAGCTGCCTACGAAAGGTTTAATAGTCAGCAAAATATTTTCGCAAAAACCTTTACAAGCCTCTTTTTCAAAATTTGAAATTGCATTGATTTAAAGACGCTCATCCAAGCTTTTCTGAATAAAGCAATAAATGTTTTCTTTCATGAGTAACCTAGGAGCGCAAGCCTCTCTAAGGATCAAAGGGCGAATTCTTCATTTCTGTTAAACTGAGAGGCTTTTTCCGAAGGAACTTATACCGTTAGAAGCTGTATAAAAATATTTATACGTTTGTGTAAAATAACAAAAATGTCTATTTCCATTCCAGCGTGATTATTTGATCTTTTTACTTGGAGCAACTGTTAGAGTTTAAAAACTGTCTCGAAAGCTTTTCTGTCCTTTAAAATTTTTGCATAACTTTATTTTATTCAGTTTATTTTACGCCAAAAGTGACTGGATTTAAGGCAACACTTATCCCCCCAAAAATTAAGGAGCATTATTTTACTAGAATGATATAAACACTATTCCTTTTTATTAAACCGCTAACTAAAATTATATAATAAGAAGAAACTTTATTTCTACGCGTCAAATCGTTTAATTGATTGCTTGTAGTCCACCTACAGTATGATCTTCAGGTATCTCAACCAAACCTGTCGGGCATGTCTGATATGAAGTTATGAAAGCCACCTTCAACCAACAACAGTAGATTTCTCTATGATCGAAAAGCAAACACGAAATGCACAAGGGTCCAAATCCGAAACGAATCTGAGGCGAGAGGTATATAGAGATCTCAGGGCAAGCTGTCTACATGAGGACCATCACCATTTTTTAAGCTTTTTGATTTGAGTGCTTCGAGAAGCCCATTAGCTGCTCATACACTGAGTCCCAGGAAATAACGCACTGCCTAATGCGCCCTGGATGCCCTCTTACAATCAGCTTATGTAAATGGTACATATTATATTTTGAATGCCTCCTTGGTTCAAAGACACAAAAACGTCGCGTTCTAAAGAAAAATTTCTGTTTAAGATTTTTCTAATTTCTACATATTAAGAGGAAATGGTTCTATCTATCTTTTGTTATGAGACTCAATCATTGATACTCAGTTCTGTTATAAACAAATTTTTTTCTCTCTCAAATTAAAGAAAAACAAAATCATTTAAAAAAAGAGAGAATAAAGAGGACGGGACAAAATTCCAACCCATCACTTGGGAATCATCTCGACAAAGTTTCCTACGACTCTCTTAAGCAACGTTTTTACGGTCATATAAAACAAAGTTTTGCACGTAAAAATTAATGAAATGGAACCGCCTTTATGCGCTGTGGAACCCTATTATATGGAGAGCTCTAGACGTTTGGCTCTTATCTCCCCTGAGCAGACGAGAGAGACTCCGGGAGACCCGGTAGGAGGACGTACAACCAAGGGCCATTACTCTTAAAGCTAGATCGATAGACCTGTAAACTACATTTTCCCCCTCCATCATCTTTGCGCATGTGCAAACCACCCTGATTTTCTCCTGCAGTCAAGTTTTATAGTTCATAAAAAGAATATAATGGACAATCAATGCCCGAGGGTGTGTGGAATTCTTCAGGGAGTTCGGACTCGGGGTTTTTTTTTTTTGGTTCTTTAATTATTTTTATTATTTGTTTTTGGATTTTTTTTCCACCATTCCCCCGTTATAAAGTCTTCGTTCAGGCTGAGGCCGCTCGTATTCAGGAAGCAAGAGAAAGAAATGATAGCGACCGTGCAAGTTAAAGTCAAGAACTGAGGCGAAAGAAATTGGTGAGCAGGATGTGAAGATGTAAGTGTTTTGCTACATAATTTTATGCTTTCGATAAGAGAGGGAGAGAGAGAGAGAGAAAATGGAATAAAAACGAGAAAAAGAGAGGAGAGAGAAGAGAGAGAGAGAGGGAGAGAGAGAGAGAGACAGACAGACAGAGAGACAGACAGACAGACAGACAGAGACAGACAGACAGACAGACAGACAGACAGACAGACAGACAGACAGACAGACACAAATAGAGTGTCACACTCTTGGTGTTGAAAAAACAGTCCATTCGTGGCAATGTGTAAAAGATTTAAGACTAGTTGCGACGATATAAATTGCTTTTATAAAAGTTCTCACCTTTTTCTATTGTTTATTTTATTTTATTTTATTTATTTATTTATTTATTTATCTTTATTTTATTTTTATTTTTTTTTTAGGGGGGGGGGGCGGCTACTTAGAATTCATTTGTAATAATAATAATAATAATAATAATAATAATAATAATAATAATAATAATAATAATAATAATAATAATAATAATAATAATAATAATAATAATAATAATAATAATAATAATAATAATAATAATAATAATAATAATAATAATAGTAATAAAAAAGATGACAATCGTCATACATCACTGACAAAAATATGGATGAAAGAAAAATAGAACACATGTCTAGAATACACTTCTGGTTTACAAGACAGACATTTCAACATGAAGTCAAGATATCATTTCCGACATTTAATCATCAAAGAAATTTCGAATAGTTTTATAATTGAGCTCAATGGTAATCTCAAGTAGGATATATCAACCCCTTTTCTTGTACTTACCCTGATTTCTCTTCTTTGGTCTTTGACTGTTCACTCCGTCCTAATATGATTTTCTCTCTCTCTCTCTCTCTCTCTCTCTCTCTCTCTCTCTCTCTCTCTCTCTCTCTCTCTCTCTCTCTCTCTCTCTCTCTCTCTCTCTCTCTCTCTCTCTCTCTCTCTCACTGTATATCTCGTGCACTTGTTCACTCTTTTCTTTCTTTCTTCTATCTTCTCTTTGCTTGACCTTTCAATACAAATTTTTGTTCTATTTCCTATCTCAAACATCAAAAGCCTCAATGGAAAATACTGGAGCAACTATACTGAACAACAAACGATTTAAAGCAAAGAATAAAAAAAAAAAAAAAAAAAACCGATTCGAAACTCTTTTCTTCTCCCAGGTGGCTTGCATGCCATCGGTGAATTTTCCCCCCCTCGCTGAGAAGCTGGCTCCAACAGAGGTTACTTCCCTATCGCTAGCCGCCGTCTACGTTGGACAGGCCGCCATGTTTGTTGGTCAAGAGGAAGTCTTTTCGTATACCCCCCTGGTGCGCCGTCCTCGTCTTAGATTAGCATGGCTAGACTCACTTCTTTCACTCACTCTATATCAAAGGGGTCTTTTCTTTCGAGAAAAAAAAGATAGATCTTTTGGGTGGACATGAAAGAAGTCTTCACTTTGGTTTTTAATAAGAAACAAAACAAAAAAAAAAACAAAACAAAAAAAAACGGGAGGCTCTGATCTTATTTAAATTGTATTAAGTCTAAATTCTTATAAACTGAATGTCAGTTGGATATTTTCGAAACCACCTCACAAGGTTTTAAAAATTATTTAAAGAAAAATTTAAGTTAAAATTATGCTAAAGGAGGCTAGAAAGTTTTTATTTTTCTCCCTTGAGCCAAAGAGAATGGACAGTAACAATGAACCTTACAATGTGAATAAGCGGTTTAAATTTTACCTGAAAGTCAAAACATTTAGCATCTAAGAGGACAACGCAGGCTCAGCAAGGTTCTGTTTCTTTTCTTATCTAGTATTTTGTTATCGATGTGTCCCATGTCTCCAACCCCATCAATTTCTCTATCGCTTTCTAACACACACAAACACACATGTCTCTCCGCCTATCTGTCTCTGTCTCTGACTCTGCCTGCCTGTTTGTCTGTCTCTGTCTCTATCTATCTGTTTGTCTGACTGTCTGTCTGTCTGTCTGTCTGTCTGTTTGTCTGTCTCTCTCTCTCTCTCTCTCTCTCTCTCTCTCTCTCTCTCTCTCTCTCTCTCTCTCTCTCTCTTTCATTCTCTGAGTATGTTTTTCTCCCTCTTCTCTCTATGTACCTTTCATTTTTATCTTTATTGTTCTCTCAGTCTCTAACTTTGTCTTTCTTTCAATATTCTGTCTCTCTTACTCTATCTCCATCACTACTTATCTATCTCTTTCTTTATCTCCATCTTATAGTCGAACACAGCAATTAAAACTTTTAGAAACACATTTTCTTACTGCCTGTGCAGCTCTTTATACATTATGACCATTACCGAGATCAACTTTTCACTTTAAAAATCTCTAGGATTTTTACCTTCAGGGCCGGGTAGTGAGTCTCCAAGATATAACCATTACCTCCACTAGTTTGAGCTTAGCTTGGAACATGTGGACATTTATTTCTCGCGCGAATTATATATCTCTTTGTGCATCTGCAAGTCTATTTCACTTTCTGTCTCTCCGTCTCTAACTTTGTCTGCGTATCTGTTTGCCTCTCTGTCTCTGTCTCTCTCTCTCTCACTCTCTCTCTCTCTCTTTCTCTCTTTCACTCTCTTTCTTCTTCTTCTTCTTCTTCTTCTTCTTCTTCTTCTTCTTCTTCTTCTTCTTCTTCTTCTTCTTCTTCTTCTTCTTCTTCTTCTTCTTCTTCTTCTTCTTCTTCTTCTCTCTCATTCTCCAGGCTCGTACGCTGACTCAACTTGTCTGAAATCATAACCATCTCGTGTCTTTTTGTAATTGAAGTTAAAAACCATATTGTTCTTTTAAACCTAAACAGATTTGGCCATAAATATTTATTATTTTATCTGGATCTTTTCTTTATGCCCAGCATATAACTTGAATTATGATTATAATTCAGTTTCACATTGATGAGGGAAAGATAAACTTAGGTCTCGGCGACACAGAAATCGACTAAGATTACAAAACTTGCTTCACAGTTTGCACACCAGAAGATATTTTCTATGTGTATATAACGGCCAACTCTAAAACTTTAGAAGTAGCGAACTATCGATATCAAAATGATACCGAACATGGAAATAGAATCAGCTATTTCTTGACTTTATCCAAAAAGTGCTTGTGTTGATGAACTGGAAAATTTGAAACTACATTAGAGTCTAATTTTTTTTTTTTTCACAGAACAAAAAATATTTGCCGATAAATTGTTTGTACAGCTGTGCACATTATTCTCATACTTGAATTATTCAAGGAAACTAACGGTAAAACGATATTGATGATCATATGACTATGAGTATCACTCAAACACACACACACACACAAAATAAACATAAACAGAGTAGAATAAATTTTAAGTAAACAAAGATGTCAAATCGTTACAAAAATTTCCTCTCTTATCATTTTTTTTTAGCTGAAACTGTGTTGATTGAAATTTGACGAGACATCAATTTGGAAAAAAAAAAAAAAAAGAATTATTTGGTACAAAATTCTCCACTGCTTTAGAAATCTCTCCTTACAAAACATGATCGCCACACACGGCAAGACACTCTTTCAGAAATAATAATACAGAAGGGGTAAAAAAAACACGGGGAAAAAACGTTCCAGGTGAAAATTTCTTTGACTCAACGCTGCAGGAAGGAAAGAAATTTGACAAGCTCAGTTCTTGACTTAATTCTGTTCTGTGAGCCTGGCTTTCACCCACAGGGCCTCGGGAAACGGACCAGGCACCCGTTGAGACGGACAAAGCAGGGACGGAGATGCAACCGGCGTCTGTGTCTAATAACCTGGTATTGTTCTCCTCTTAATAAGGTATCGATCCTGCTAGGGGGGAAATCGAGAGCCTTGGGTGCAGGGTGTAGGCCTATTGTCAAGGGGAACATTACATTGTCGTTACAGATTGAGGGGGAAAAAAAATTCATAATCATATTCGGAAAGTGGTGATATCGAGTGGTTATGAGAGTTGCAGTGTGTATGGGAGTAGATGACAGTTTTGATGGGGTGCGACACGGAGGAAAATAAAGGAGAAAAGGAAAAAAAAATATCTACAAGAAAGTCCAGAAGGCTTCAAGGAAAATAAACAATGTCAAAAGAAGAGAGAAGAAACGAGAAGAGAGAGAGAGAGAGAGAGAGAGAGAGAGAGAGAGAGAGAGAGAGAGAGAGAGAGAGAGAGAGAGAGAGAGAATGAGAGATACAGGGAAGAGAAAAAGAGACAAAGAGACAAAGGCTAAAAATAGTGGAAGAACAAGACAGAAGTGACATGAAAATTAACAACTGCAATAAAATAGAAAAAGTTCAATTCAAAGGGAAAATACAGGAAAGAAGACTAATACCATACTGACTCCACACACACCTCATTGAGCAGCTATACCTACGACAATTTTTCATGGAACTGAAGAAATTGAAAGAATTATTCTAGTGCTAATGCTTGTATATGTGAAGAATCACAAGTTATTACTATTTTAGAATCATTTAGAAAGTTCATTTGTGTGCAAACATAAGAAATTTTCAATCACAGTGTCATTAAGGTAAATACGAGTTGACCTTTTGTAAAACCTAACGAATTTAACGTTATTTTCAGCTGGATTCTAAAAAAGAAGAAACGCATTATAGAGGGTTTTTTTCAATAAAGAATTCAAGGTTAAGATACGTCCATAAATTTATACAATGGTCTTTAGGTCGAGATAATAGAGAACGAAATCAGAAATGAAGGAAACTGACAGTAAGTAAGAGAGAGAGAAAGGGGGAGGGAAAAAAAGTGAAGGGTGAAGGCGTGAATTAGGGGAGACAGAGAAAGAGAGACATTTAGTGACATTATACATAATTATACATAACCACTCATACATACATAGACACTTACACATATACATGCACACACCCATGCAAAAACACATCTATACAAACATACATACATCTACGCTTTACATAGTTACATACATACATACATACATACATACATACATGCATGCATACAAACATGCACACATACATACATACATACATACATACATACATACATACATACATACATACATGCATACAAACATGTACACATACATGCACCCACACAAAGAAGCAGATAGCAAGCAGATGGATCAATCAGCATGCTGCATATTAAGTTTAAAATAACAAGGTTTTATGTTCAGTCTGCATACGAAACGAAAGAATAAATTGGATAGACAGGCATGTGTTATGAGTCTTGAATTATTCAGATCTGGGCTGGGTCTGCATAGAAAAGGAAATTGAAGAAACGACCAGACTTTTGCCATCCTGGACTACCGATGCACCCGTAAATTGGTCTGAGCTTCGGAACAATTTGACTCTGTGGATTAACGACGAAAGTTTCAAGTCTTGTTTAAAGTGCTGGGTTATCAATTTCTTCCACGTCATATTTCAAACGCTTTTTTAACTTCTTGTTCCTCAACGTATGTTTACCTGTTTCTTTTGTTTTCTGATCCTTTCTCTGATATTTGTGTTTTGTTTTTTGTTTTGTTTTGTTTTGTTTTTTTTTGTGGCCGCAACTGCAGGTGCTTACTTCAGGATTAAGTGCTTAATTTTCATCCCCCAAAGGCAAGGGACAAACGCGTCTAAGATGAAAGCAACGTCCCCAAAGTTTCCCGCAGAAAATTATTATGGAAAAGGCAACTCTCTTTCTAGCCAGGAATTGGACTTACGAAAATGTACTGGATCAGCTTCATTACCAGATGGCTCCGACATGAATCGAACCCACAACTTCAGATGAGTGCTCTAACGACTGGACTATTGAGCGCCGTAGCGAACAAGTACACTGCCGTCTTAACCAAGCCTTAGGTTGGGGCTGTTTAGAATGGACCAGATAAACCAGTCTATGATTCGACTCCGAAACTATCGCATGGTCAAACCAGAGCTCTACCGACGGAGAGGTTTGGCACCCTCTCCGCAATATATATATATATATATATATATATGACTGACTTACTGATTTATTGCCGTGTCGCATCCCAGTTCACCGTCTGTGACGCTTCGGCAGCTTTCTCTATCCTCGCAGAGAGTTCTCTCCACTGTTTCCTGTCCTTTGCGAGCTCAGTGATTTTGACCAGATCATCGGTTGAATGAAGTCTAAAATGGTCAATTAGTCCTAGATCTCTGTTCAGTACGATTGGGAGAGTTGTTGTCGGCCGTCTTCTTAGTTTGTGGCCATATTGGATGAAGTAGGCTCTTGTTGCTCTGTTGGCAGGGATGTCGCTGTCTCTACGAAGAATATGCCCAAAGAGGTTCCACCGGGCTTTTAAAATAATTTGCAGCGAGAGGGGCTTTTCCTGGCATTTTTTATACAGTGACTTATTTGTGATTTTTACTGGAAATTTAATGTTTAGGACCTTTTTCAGTTGTTTTCGGTGGAAAGTTTATTTTCTCTTCTTTATATATATATATATATATATATATAATGTTAATTAAAATTTTGCTCTTTTCGTTTCCAGTAGTTTTGTTTAAGCTGACTGATTTCTCTTATGCGAAGGCGAGAATCGAACAAACGCTTTTTCCCCTCTCTTTATTTTCTAAGCTTTAACTGTGGAGAAATCTTAGACAAACATCAATAATGTTGACAAAATCCACGGTTCTTTGATATACACTCAAACTATGGCCACGCCTCGGAAAAAATGTGGAATATTTAAATATTTTTTTTCTAATTCCTGGTACATTACGGTGTAAGATAGTGACCTCGTTCAAAAAGAACTCTTTGCAGGTCTATATCACAATATCTTGAAGTAAGTATATTATCTTTTTCATGTTTCTTTACTTATACAGCACAACATTTTTGCATTTTCTCATTTTGAACTGTGATCTGGACAGAATTGAAATCGAAACTACTCATGGATGAATGTAAAAAAACTCCCACTGGATACTACTTAATATTGTCAAGAAAATAGGGAGGGAGTCTGGAAAAGAATTTGACTTTAATTTGAAACTATCGCTTCGAGGAAGTCAAATCTTTTATTAAATTAAAGAAAATATTATTTTGCTGAAATTGTGGTTGCAACTTGGTCGGTAAGACGAGACTGATTGATGTGGGATGGATGATGAGGCTGGTTGGTGTGGGATGGATGATGAGGCTGGTTGGTGTGGGATGGATGATGAGGCTGGTTGGTGTGGGATGGATGATGAGGCTGGTTGGTGTGGGATGGATGATGAGGATGGTTGGTGTGGGATGGATGATGAGGCTGGTTGGTGTGGGATGGATGATGAGGCTGGTTGGTGTGGGATGGATGATGAGGCTGGTTGGTGTGGGATGGATGATGAGGCTGGTTGGTGTGGGATGGATGATGAGGCTGGTTGGTGTGGGATGGATGATGAGGCTGGTTGGTGTGGGATGGATGTTGAGACTGGTTGGTGTGGGATGGATGATGAGGCTGGTTGGTGTGGGATGGATGATGAGGCTGGTTGGTGTGGGATGGATGATGAGGCTGGTTGGTGTGGGATGGATGATGAGGCTGGTTGGTGTGGGATGGATGATGAGGCTGGTTGGTGTGGGATGGATGATGAGGCTGGTTGGTGTGGGATGGATGATGAGGCTAGTTGGTGTGGGATGGATGATGAGGCTGGTTGGTGTGGGATGGATGATGAGGCTGGTTGGTGTGGGATGGATGATGAGGCTGGTTGGTGTGGGATGGATGATGAGGCTGGTTGGTATGGGATGGATGATGAGGCTGGTTGGTGTGGGATGGATGATGAGGCTGGTTGGTGTGGGATGGATGATGAGGCTAGTTGGTGTGGGATGGATGATGAGGCTGGTTGGTGTGGGATGGAGATGAGGATGGTTGGTTTGTTGTGATGGGTGAGGTTGGTTAATGTCGGGCGGTTGGTGGGGCTGGTTGGCATGGGATGGATGTTGAAGCTGGTTTGTGTGAGGTGGTTGGTGTGACTACATTGTCTTTAGTGAAGGTGGTTGGTGAAAATAGTCAGTGTGTTTGAATGAAAAGACCGATAAATGTGGTTGCTTCGAGAGGTACATTGATAAAACTGGTAAGGGAAACTGAATGGAGAGGTGTACTGGTATGGCTGATTAATGTGGTTGGTGCGAGAAGTCTGAGAGGTCGGTTGATGAAGGTTGTTCGTGAAGCTGATTTTTAAGGCTGCTTTTGCACGACTATTTCTTGAGACTTTATTACTTTTTTTTCTTTCCCCTCATCCCATTTGGATGACAGTGTCTTGGACCATTTTGCGTGTAAGATTTAGTGTGACATAACACGTTGTTTGTTTAGTTGGTTTTTAATATAAAATAAATGGATTGAGATGGCATAGGTTCATGTAAGAAGTCGGATGGTCCTTGTTAAATCAGATGAAGATTGTTCATCAAAAGCACACAGTATTACATTCTGGCTGTCTTTATTTTGCATCAAAAGTTCCTCTAATGACAGAATAATAGCGATCAGCATGTGGAAAGAGAACTTGAAAGGAATCAAATAATTACATTAAACTATTTTTAACTATTTGGGCTTTACTTTTTCTGACATTCGAATTACTTTGCTCAAATTGCGAACAGCCGCCTAGACTAGTAGTGTTGTGGTCGTTTTTGTTACTATTGTTGTTGTTCTGAGGATATTGTTTATGACAACGCTGCATCTTCTATAGGAATCTGTTATAGTGCCAGATACGGCATGCAGAGAAATGAAAACTTATCCTATCCTTTAGGAGAAGGACAAAATGATTTGTGATTATAATTCTTGCTTATACAGAGACTATTTTGCTTCTGAAGTGAGAAATGGCTTGGTTCGATATCTATCCTTTCCCTATCCATACATTAGATCACAAAAATAGCCACTGCCAGGAATGCATGACGGAACCTTCTTATTTTTTTGTACAGCCCACTGCCTACTCAGCTATCAAACGCCTCTAGAGCATAAACTAGCATTCGAAATGTTTGATGTTGCTTCACGAGCCACATTTTCTTTTTTAAAATAGTAGATGGCATCACTTAAGTATCCCTTGCAGACTTTCTGACCTTGTTTCCTTAAATAGTAGACCTTAATGAAACAAAGCAGCATCAAGATAAAACAAGGAAAGATACAGAGGTTAAGTTGACGCGTCGACGCCTCTCATAAACCACATCCAGAGGAGTGGAGTGGTGCGCGAGACGGTGTTAAACCCTCACCAACCCTGGGTGGTTATCTCCAACACGGTGAGATTTTCATTGGGGGGTCTCAGGCTTGATGGTTCACCGGTAGATTTGGATCAGACACAACTCTGGAAGGCGGAGTTCTCCGTCCCAGGCAAAGACCTTGCTTTATTCCATGGTTTGATTTCTGGGATTCTGTAACTGCGCAGAATAATAAATATTTTTTGTGTGTTGCGCTGGTGTAATAAGTTTCGTCGTATTTTTTTTTTCATTTCTAACAAATTTTGTATCGCCTAAGCTCCTATATGAGTCTTTACTGAGACAGAGGATCCCCGTAGTAGGCAGGGAGCTGGGGGTAGTCAAGTGGAATCAAAATTCAATGCAGGCTTGAAGTCAAGGGTTAAAAGAAAAGAAAAAAAAATTCTTTAAAATCATTATTTTAATAATTATAAAGGCGAAAAACGACGCCTATGAAGATCTTAAGCGTAATTTTCCCATCGGTTTGTAAAGAAAAGATGTATATATGAAATTATTCAACACGTTTTCGACATAATTTTATAATATGTTTTTGAAGTAAATCGTAAAACTGTTAAAAACCAACTGGAGAACTCCACAAATGCGACTTGCAACCATTCCATACAGCTGTGACTATCTCCTAGATTCGCGTGGACAAGATGGAGAGTCAGGGATAGAAAAGCTTATCAGACCACATAGTGTTGTGACTTGGGTTACAGACCAGACAGACGATTGCTGGACGGGGCATTATGGTATAGATACTATTTTCATCTCTCATGGTACCGGAAGAGTGAGATAGAGGCAAGGGAGGTGAGAGAGAGAGAGAGAGAGAGAGAGAGAGAGAGAGAGAGAGAGAGAGAGAGAGTCAGAGACAGAGACAAAGACAGACTAACAGGCAGACAGAGACAGAGAGACAGACACAGAGAGACAGAGAAAGAGGGAGAGAGAAAAAGACAGAGAGAGAAAGAGCGTGCTCTATGCCATCTGTAATCTCCTTGACGGCTTGTCTCTCGCCCAGGCCTGTTATGGCGCAGTCTCGCGCTCGGCCGGGAGTTGAGATGAATCCTCGAGATAACTCCGGCCTGTCTAGGGGACCCTGCCGTCTGCCCGCCTTCTCGTCTGCCTGCTTCATCTCGTCTCGCCGTCTGCTCGTCTTCTTCAGCGGAGACCCGGGCGTTACTCGAATTCTGTTTAATTCGTCGATTCTAAAAGAGTTTTGTATTTGGTTGACTCGTAGACTGGTTACTTTTTAAGAAGCTGAATTCAACGTAACAAGTAATATCAATAAGAAAAAAAAGGGCTAATAAAGTCCAGGGAAATAACAGACGATGAAGGAAAGGGAAAGAGGATAGAAATTGAGTGGGAGGGATCAGTATGCGGTATATGATAAAGTTTCTGTTTAAGAACAGCTTTTTGGGGTTAACATCAATACATTTTGTGTACCCACTATGTATACCTGACTAGAAAAATACACAGAGAGTTTCAGGTTCCCTCAAAAGTATGGATGGCCATCTTTGTTTTTTTAGCAAGATTTTTTTTATCATTGAAAAGGAGAAAATTGAAAACAGTTACAAAGGTAAAAGATGCAACTAGACTGGAAATCCAAAGAAATGAGCTCTTTCGTATACACTTCTACAAAGATCATCAATCCCTTGGTGAAAAAGGCTGGGAAATTGTTGTTGAACCACTTCCTCTTACTTCCTTGGCTTAGAAAGCTTCTTTTACTGACCACATTCTGCTTGTCAAGATGAATGTCTGTGAGTAGGATATTTTTTTTACACAGCATTTAAACAATTCTCGACATGCTTTCGAATCGACATCTCCTCTCTGAACTCGGTAATCGTCCGTCACCTTCTATCTCGGGATCGGACTGAGGATTTACCCGATTCCCGGCCGAGCCAGCCGCGCTTTGCGCCGTAGAGCACTTGAATCCTGTTTGGACGGACGCGTAGGAAAGATAAGCTAATCTCGGAGGAAACTATCATCCTCTCGCGACTTTTCATCGTATCAAATCCTCTTATGTTTTATTTTTCTTATTGCGCTGATGTTTCTCGGATTGATTTACTTCAAATAGCATCTTTTCTTCCTGTTTATCTCTACACCTCCGCCTTTTAGGTTGTTTTTTTCCCCCAACTGCATACTTCAGTCGTTAGATTTCTTATGCTGCCTTGTTACCGCAAAAGTCAAAGATTTATGGGCACTGTCTCAATTTAGACTGTTTCTTATCGATTTTTCACCATCGTTCTTTCACATTAATTTTCTTTCAAAGTTTTGGAAATGGCTTACAACAACAAGCTTTTGAGACAAACGCCGAAACCTCAAACATCAACGTGCAAGTAAAGCTAGTTAAATACATAAAAAAGATCACTACATAAAGTCAAATAGATAAAATAGATACATAAAGAATTGTAAAGACATATATTTTAAAAAAATTAATAACTAGAGAATTTCAAAGGATTTGTGCTCTGGGTTTGGAGGTGCTTTATTTCCAGTCGGCATGAAAGCTGAAAAGGCAGAAGTGATTAAAATGAGACTACATAATTTATATTTCATCACTAAGACACCTTTACAGATTGGTTTGTCCCACTACCTAATACGAGCCACACCAGTGGTGCACACACAGTTCCCACAGAATCACAAAGCAAAACGGATGACTTTGGAAGGCTCGTCATGAAATGATTAAATCAGTCCCAAAATTTCACTCCACTTTGAAAGTATTCGAA
>JAWDGP010003469.1:865000-942500 GCA_033675545.1 Elysia crispata
TTGAGCACTAGGGGGACGTGGGGGCCAGGTCCCCCTGGCATCCTCCCTAGTCATTGTCCTGGTTCCTCCCTACACCCACATACACACTCACTCACACACACGCCGGTTGCCAGGCACGTGCTCCTGGAAGCTGCTACTTTGTAGTGCAGGACCATCTCACAAAGAATACACGTATTATCTCTCTCTCTCCCCCTTCTCTCTCTCTCTCTCTCTCTCTCTCTCTCTCTCTCTCTCTCTCTCTCTTTCTCTCTGATTCTCTCTGATTCTCTTTGAGTCTTTCTCTATTTAACTGCGTGTGTCTCTCTCTGTGTTTTACGCTCTCTCTCTCTCTCTTACACTCTCTATATCCCTGTCTCTCCATTTCTCTTTGCTTCAGTCTCTATCCCTTTCTCCAAGTCTGTCTCTACTCCCTGTCCCTCCCTTTATTCGCATATTAATTTTTCTATCTATCTATTTATCCATGTGTCTATAATATCTTTCTTTCTACTTAGAGATCTATCCGTAGCCTATGTATCTAGATATTCAAAGATCGTTCAAAACTTTCTTTCTATCTTTTTTCCTCCAACTCTATTTATCCCGTTATTGATACATACATCGCTTCATCCAAATATTCACATTGAATTTATCTATCCACCCATCTAGTTATCTAACTATTAATCCTCAACTTTTTCCATCTGTTTATACATCTTTATACATGTTTATTTATCTAATTATATAAAAGCCTATTTACTTATCCTTCACTTTCTAATTGTTTATCTTTTTATACTTCTTTATCTAAGTTTAAGCACTACCGCTATCTCACAAATGATTTCAGCCCATTCATACCTTTATTAATATCATCATCATCATCATCATCATCATCATCATCATCATCATCATCATCATCATCATCATCCTCATCGTTCTTCTTCTTCTTGATCTTCTTCTTCTTCTTCGTATAATTATTATTATTATTATTACTACTACTACTACTACTACTACTACTACTACTACTACTACTACTACTACTACTACTACTACTACTACTACTACTACTACTACTACTACTACTACTACTACTACTACTACTACTACTACTACTACTACTACTACTACTACAATTATTATTATTATTATTATCATCATCATTATCATCATCATTATTATTTGAACATTTCTAGTAATTTACACAACGGATGAATAATGCTATGGAGAGATAACTTGGGGAAAGACATTTCCCCCAATAAAATAGCAGTAAAAACCGCAAATGGAGATCAGGTTTGAGATAAAAATTCGTCTCTGTAATCATTTACATTTAATGCTCACAATCTACACTAAAACCATTCTGAAACAGATGTAACAGGTTAAAAATATATCAAACCAAGCGCATTGATAAAAAGCAATGGGGAGTCATCCGTGCAAATGTTCTGCTCACCTTCAACACAATGTAATATTCATAAAAGGGTAATAGTATGTGAACTTTGAAATTAATCCTAGCCAGAAATGGATAGTTTTTAAAACACAGATACTTCATCGTTTAGGAATCAAAGGAAAAAGCACCTCCTTGCTAATAAAACAAATGGGGTGTATGAAATCAAAAGAGTACACTATCGGGAAAAAATCCTCTTTGAGAGATTCGACCTTTATAGTTCAACTCGGTAAGTTCAAAATAAAAGGAACTAGATCTATATAAGCAGCTGTTACCAGACAAACCACTGAAATTCACATTTGGTGGTAACATTTTAGAGGAGTTTACAGATGTATTGTAGCGAACAATGGTCACAGGAAATCACTTTCATCGTTTATAACAAGGCTCTACAGTTACATGATTGTGTGAGAAAGGGAGAAAGTTACTGTGTGAGTGTGCGTGTGTGTGACAGAGAGAGGGAGAGAGAGAGATAAATAGAAGGAGGAACAGAATATGAGAGACAGGCAAAAAGACTGTGAGACAATGAAAGAGTAAGAGTTCGGTATATAAAGATAAATATCTATGTAATATTCATATACATAGATATATATACATATATATATGGAAAGAGAAAGAAAGAGAGAGAGAGAGAGAGAGAGAGAGAGAGAGAGAGAGAGAGAGAGAGAGAGAGAGAGCAACAAACACAAGGAAAATGAAAAAGAGCAGAAGGAAATACGAACTATCTCACTTTATGATGTTTGTTTCTCTCGCTGTGTGTAAGATTTTCCAGTTTTTAGCCATGGTGTTCCTAACACACGAAGTCCCCGTATCAGAATATTCTTCCAGCTCAAAGCCTCAAAGTCTGTTTATGCCAGTATAACTACAACCGTTGTATAGGACTATCAAGTAGGAAAACTTCAGAAACAGAGCTCTGAGTCTCAGGTTTACTTCAGTTATTATTTTTTTAGTTTCTTATTCTAACATTTTAGACTGACACCCATTGTTATCTCAGAGAAAGCCTTAAGGGTAATTAAGCATTTTGAAAAGTACATATTACAATTTTTTTTATCTATCTGTTTACGCTTAGTTTAAAAAATTAAGAAAAAGATTAAAGAGAAAACTACTTTAAAGCTTTAAAAACTGCTTACTGATATCAGTGCACTTTTAGCTTAAGTTGAAATAATTCGAATTTTGCTACCATTTTCCATAATTACTTCGCGTTTGATGAAGAAATACATTTATCACTCTCCATCTCCACAGCAGGTTTAGAGACAATTTTTTTTTTCTACCTTTGATCCTCAAGCTTCATTTTGGCCAATGAATAACATCCCGGGATCCCTGGTTTCAAAGACAAAATGGGACTTTATCCAAATGAAAGTTGGCCTGGTCCATTTATCCCCTGGATTCTGTAGGTTCTGAGAAACATTTTTATTTTCATTTCACCCAACCTCCACTTAAGAGGCTTTGAAGAGCATCGTACTTCGAGAGTGAAAACAATTTTCAAGCACTCATTCTGTACTGCTCATGCCTGGAGTCTCGTCCTGCAACAAAGATCCTAAAATATTCTAAGTCGAAAATTAAGTCTTAAAGAACAGTCTGCGGTAGAAACTCTGGAACGGGCACAGGCGCTTTGGATCACGGCGGTTTGAGTATTAGATAAAGAGTTGGTAAAGAAAATGATTGTAGAAATAATGAGAATTGGTACTTCCAAGCAAGAGGCGCCTAGATTTAACGAGTGTGATTTTCTTAAGAACAGCAGGACAGTGATTCAAGTTCTAGAAAATTATCTATTTTCATTACTGTTTGAAGAGCTAAGTGCAAAGGACACGTGAAGAGAAAAAAAAAAAAGCTGTCTCTTAATACCTTGGTGTTTCGAGGATCAACGGTATCGTGAATAAAGACGGTGATATTGATGACGGTTTTCCTCGCGAAAGTATAAGAGTAAAACGCGAATAATTCATTAATATTATAGTAATAGCAAAATCGACATGGGCACCATTTGCAGCAGCAACAGATTATTAATAGTAGTAGTAGTAGTAGTAGTAGTAGTAGTAGTAGTAGTAGTAGTAGTAGTAGTAGTAGTAGTAGTAGTAGTAGTAGTAGTAGTAGTAGTAGTACTCGTAGTAGTAGTAGTAGTAGTAGTAGTAGTAGTAGTAGTAGTAGTAGTAGTAGTAGTAGTAGTAGTAGTAGTAGTAGTAGTAGTAGTAGTAGTAGTAGTAGTAGTAGTAGTAGTAGTAGTAGTAGTAGTAGTAGTAGTAGTAGTAGTAGTAGTAGTAGTAGTAGTAGTAGTGGTGGTGGTGGTGGTGGTGTTGGTGCTGGTGGCGGTGGTGGTGGTATAAATAGTAGTAGTAATTGCAATTAAAGTAGTTGATGTAGGAGCTGTAGTGGTGGTGGTTGTGATGATGGTGTTTTTGCTGGTCATAGAACTAGTTATAATTTGTGTAAGTTTTTATGTGTTGTGGTGTAGTTTGATGTGTTCATTGTCAGAATTCTTGTTTTGCATTTATAGTAAGCTAATAACAATGTACTTTCTTAGAGTAAAAAAAACAGGAGGAAATGAGCTACAACGGAGGTTTAGATTTAATAAAGCTAAAATCTTTGATGGAGGGAAGAAATTGAAAAATAATGTTTTGATGGCTCATTCCATACAACTAACTAGGTGTTCCAGGTTAAACGAGGTCTTTTCAAATTCTTTAACGCTAAACTGTTAGCAGACTCTTCAGCGTGGAGAGCTGCGATCTATGAGTTTTCTGGTCGTGCCTCGTCTCTAGGGACGCTCAAGAGGGAGTAACTCTGGCGTGCGTCCCTAGAGAAGCTTACTGGACGAGAACAACGGGCGCAGGGACAATAACTGCTCCACAGAACACGGAGCTCGCGGCAGGGGAGTGAATCCAAGTAAAAATTCGTGTATCAAAGTTTTCCTTTTCGTCTCTGTCTGTCTGTCTGTCTGTCTGTCTGTCTGTCTGTCTGTCTCTCTCTCTCTCTCTCTCTCTCTCTCTCTGTCTATCTCTCTCTCTCTCTCTCTCTCTCTCTCTCTCTCTTTCTCTATTTCCTTCTCCCTTTCTCTCTCTGTTCTTGCCTCCATCTCTGTCTCCCTCTCTCTCTGTGCCTCTCTCTTACCTCCCTCTCCCTCTCTCTCTCTCTCTCTCTCTCTCTCTCTCTCTCTCTCTCTCTCTCTCTCTCTCTCTCTCTCTCTCTCTCTCTCTTTTTCTCTATTTCCTTCTCCCTTTCTCACTATTCTTGTCTCCATCTCTGTCTCCCTTTCTCTCTGTCTCTCTTACCTCTCTCTCTCTCTCTATCTCCTTCTCCCTCTCTCTCTCTCTCTGTTCTTGCCTCCATCTCTGTCTTCTTTTCTCTATTTCTTACCTCTCTCTCTCTTTCTCTCTCTCTCACTCTCACTCTCACTCTCTCTCTCTCTCTCTTTCTCTCTATCTCTCCCTCCCTACCTCCCTCTGCTTGTGTTTGATAAAGCTTTGGGAGCGGTTGAATGTCTGCTGATCCCTCCAGGGAGGCTGGGGCTATTTTCAATATTTGATCAGACCACAATCGGGTTTTGAAGCCGCTCAGAAAATGACTTTCCTGGCTCGGATTTTGCGCGATCCTCCGGGGGATTCCCCTCTTTCTCTGTCCTATTATGTTTTGTTTGGACAGATTTTGTATTTTTTGCGGGGATTCTGCGTTTATTTATACTTCTTTTTTATTTTCTTATTCCTATCAGCAGCAACATCAGTGCAGGCTCCTTTCACTCTACCAAGTAAAATAGAACTGCAACATTCAAAGGGAT
The DNA here is from genome assembly GCA_033675545.1 of Elysia crispata. NCBI lineage: Eukaryota > Metazoa > Mollusca > Gastropoda > Plakobranchidae > Elysia > Elysia crispata. The sequence continues at coordinate 870,172 of JAWDGP010003469.1, forward strand.
AGAGGCATTATGAGGTATGGTTTAATATTTCATGTCAAATATATCTACTTTAAGAGCAGCAAATGTCAATGAAAGTGATTCGATTTGTGTGTGTGTGTGTATGTGTGTGTTCTTTTTTTCTTTTATATGAGATAAGATGCAATAGTTGATGAGTATAATTATTCATAGAATATCGGGAAAATGATTATACTTTCAACTAACTTAACGAGATTTACAGTGGCATTTTGATATTTTGAAAGAGTTCTAGCGCTGAATCTTGTAGAGATGTTATATTTGATCAAGCTGGGTGTGTTATAGATACCATCTTCACAATTGTATCGCGTCTGTTCTATGTGGTAGGAGTAATCTATGATCAATAGTTTTTCACGTGCCGGCTTGTTTAAAGAACTTTTTTTTTTTTTTTTTTTTTTTGGGGGGGGGGGGGGGGGGGGGGGGAATAACAAAAGTACAAAATTTACTCTTTACTTAGCTTTTGCATGTAACTGTTTCTTCTTAATTTAAGAGCTCAAAGCAATTTATTAAAGGATATTCGATTGAGCATATCCAATCTACATACTTTTTGACTGAAAGAGGAGCAGTTATTCCTGAACAGCAAGTGACCCAAGCGTACTAAATAGATCGTCCACTAGATCCAGCTAGAATTGAGTAATCATTATGCATTGTGGGTGAGATCTGGAAACATCTCCCAGAGCCTCAACATTGCACCTGACCTGGTGATAGTTTCCTCACGCTCAGATTCTCGAGATCCGAGTGCCAGCTTTCAGTCTCTAGAATATCAGTCTGTGTGGAGAATCAACCAAAGAAAGCAATCTATACACGCTATAGATTAATTGATATGTAAAGAAATGAGTAGCGGAAAAAAGTAAATTGGAAGTCGCTGCTCACATTGACAATAAATAGCAAGGCACAAGAAAAGGTATCTATTTTATGCTGCGCCTGAGACAAAGTAATGTAAGTTAGTGTGTCAGAAAAGCCTACGAAAAAAAATTTACAAAAGCACGGAACACTCATAAATTCTATCTTCTGATTAATTAAAGTCCATGAAAAAATAGCACTTAGAGTTATAGTGCTTGCAAACTTTTGGAATGCAGAAGGAACGAAGACATAAAAAAGGCATTGCACTCAAAGCTTACTTCCATCATATCAACGATGGCTCAACCTGTAAAAAGTTCATGACTATGATTCATAATTATTTGTTAAGGCTGTAATACTAGTTGCAGATATCAAATTTCAGGGTGATCGAGTGACTGAATTAAAAATAAAAGTAACGGTACGTACAGTTTCAGTCCTCTCTGTGGTGTGACACCTGCGACGACGAATTTACCCATGAAAAATATACCAACCTCCCCCCCCCCTCCCCCCCTCCCCCCCCCCCCCCCCCCAAAAAAAAAAAAAAAAAAATAAATAAATAAATAAATAAATAATAAAAAAATAATAAAAAAATTGAATCACGCCGAGAAAATAACTTTTCAATTTTAGTTAAGCTAAATTATATTACAATCAAAACTTCACTCAGCCGATTTAGAGAATCTATGAGATTTTCATGTTATTTTTTCTTTAGCTTCGTCGTTATCTGTTTTGCAATTGCAGCACGTTTAAAATGAAAGTTTAAAGATAAACATTACACGGTGTGAACCAGCTATACAGGACTTCTTTAACAACTATGGTGATTTGTGGCTTTACTCGAAATTCTGTCCCAGCATTCCCATCTTTTTTAAATTGACGAGAGAGAGAGAGAGAGAGAGAGAGAGAGAGAGAGAGAGAGAGAGAGAGAGAGAGAGAGAGAGAGAGAGAGAGAGAGAGAGAGAGGTGGGGGAGGTACTAGTTTTGTATCAGAACATCAAAACTTTAAATTAAATAAGTAGAATAATCCTAAATAAGTCTCAGAGCCTTGCTTCTTCTTAACAAATCATCAAAGTTTTCTGGAAAACGATGCTCGGCATGCAACGAAAAGAGATAAATCTCTCAAAACGAAAATCGAGTGGGTGTAATTTAAAGAATTTTCAACTTGAGCGAGAGAGAGAGAGAAAAGGAGAGAGAGAGAGAGAGAGAGAGAGAGAGAGAGAGAGAGAGAGAGAGAGAGAGAGAGAGAGAGAGGAGAAATTTCCGTCAATTTAAATGTTTTCCTAAACAAGATCATTCAATTTAGAAGCATTGAAAATCACATTTGTAGTGCAACATCAAGACAAAGTCCAAACACCAATCTTCATCGCAACATTTTTTTTTTATTAATCTTGACCCTCGACGCACAAACTGTTCAGAAAGTTGGGTTGCAATGAAATTTAAATTAATGAGTACGGAAAGGGAAAGAGGGTGTTGAGAAGGAAAGCAAATGGGAAAAGGAGGAAGTGCGTGGGGTTGTGGTGGAGGGGAAATTGCAAACCAAACAGTACTAACTTGGTCCTGCTATCGAGCTACCGCTGCATGCAGTGTGTGTGTGCATCGCCAGTGATCAACCCCCCCCCCCCCCACCCCCCAAACCACCCAGACAGAGGAAAATCAAACAGTTCTACCCCGCTAAGGGGTTGGTTGACCATGCTAGCGGTGTACCGTGCTTGAATGGAGCCTCGCAGCTGTCCTCGATGGGAAATTCCTCCCAATGCGAACTGGTCCGGCCGCAGCTTGTCCTCAGCACCAGGGAGGTAAACAACCTGGTCCTCGCAGTCCCCCACTCAGGCAGTGAGTCCCTGAGGAGAAGAGCGCTCACTCTCCACGCTAACCAGATGCCGGCCGCTCCACGGACGACTGGGGGGATGCACAGCTTCAGAGTTGAACAAGCACGCCAGTAAACACACTCGAACAGAAATGAAAAGTGGAGGGACCGTCACTGATTTCATAATACACATTTTTTCGCGCTAGATTTATAATATAAATTTCCATACAGAGAGGAAAGCATAAATTCTGGGAAGAGCTTCATGGACAATATATTGTGATAAAGGATGGTTGGTTAGAGCTGGAGGGAGAGCCGGGACAACATTTAGACAAGTGTTTGCTGCATCATCTTGCAATCATAAGCGTCGAGTGGTGGGAGGAAGAGAAGACGGAACAGGAGAAGTTAAACAAGGAGAGGAATGATGGGCCGACCGTAGCGTGAATATACTGAGCTGAAGGTGTTTCGGTCTCACAACCTAAAGTTTCTTTCCAAGAGAAGGTTTTGTTTTTGTTATTTTTTATGTGTGATTAACTCATAGTATCCATGTATGAATAGAATTTTTTGAAACACTCTGAGTTAATTGATCAACCGATCTGTATCTTTCTGTCTGTCTGTCTGTCTGTCTATCAAAGAGTCTAAATCTGTTTGGCCTTCAGCAATTGTCTCTATTTTTCTCTTACTTCATCTTTCTATCTTCGACTCTATCTTTCTCAGAATATCTATTTTTCTATCAATCGATCTTTCTTTTTTTCAGGTTGTCTTCTTTTAATATCCTTACATCTAGGTAGCCATCTAATTATTCACCATAGTTATTGGCCTTTTCTCAATGTACTTTTTTATCCAATGATAAATATGTTGATTTGTGACTTCTTATACTTTTATGACTTGTATACATTGATTTTGCTTTTAATACCTAATATTATTTACCCGCTCCCCTCATTTCAAAGAAGGTGGAAGTATTTTGTTATTCAATATTAAACATCTCCATGTCGTTCCCTGGGCCTCTCTCTCTCTCTCTCTCTCTCTCTCTCTCTCTCTCTCTCTCTCTCTCTCTCTCTCTCTCGCTCTCTCTCTCTCTCTCGTTCTCGCTCTCTCACTCTCCCTCTTCCTCTTTCTCTCTCGTTCATTCCCTATCTTACCAAATCTCTCTCTTCGCCTGGCACTCGATTTACTCACTATCTGTCTTTTCTTTCCTCATTCTCTCGCTCTCTCTCTCTCTCTCTCTCTCTCTCTCTCGTTCTCGCTCTCTCACTCTCCCTCTTCCTCTTTCTCTCTCGTTCATTCCCTATCTTACCAAATCTCTCTCTTCGTCTGGCACTCGATTTACTCACTATCTGTCTTTTCTTTCCTCATTCTCTCGCTCTCTCTCTCTCTCTCTCTCTCTCTCTCTCTCTCTCTCTCTCTCTCTCTCTCTCTCTCTCTCTCTCTCTCTCTCTCTCGTTCATTCCCTATCTTACCAAATCTCTCTCTTCGTCTGGCACTCGATTTACTCACGATCTGTCTTTCCTCTTCCTCATTCTCTCTCTCTCTCTCTCTCTCTCTCTCTCTCTCTCTCTCTCTCTCTCTCTCGTTCTCGCTCTCTCACTCTCCCTCTTCCTCTTTCTCTCTCGTTCATTCCCTATCTTACCAAATCTCTCTCTTCGTCTGGCACTCGATTTACTCACGATCTGTCTTTCCTCTTCCTCATTCTCTCTCTCTCTCTCTCTCTCTCTCTCTCTCTCTCTCTCTCTCTCTCTCTCTCTCTCTCTCTCTCTCTCTCTCTCTCTCGCTTAATTTTTTTTGTCCTTTCTTGATACACACTCTTACCCACTGCTTTGTAATTGATTTGTCTTTATCTATTATTTCCCTAGCTCTGATTTATTGAATTTTATGCTTCTTTGTGTGTAAAAAGAGACAGAGAAATAAGTCGCAATTAAGAAAAATAATAGGCCGATATAGTGAAGGCGTGAAGACGCAAATCAGTGAAGTAATTTCCATCACAGGGCAGACAACATGTTGGCTACCAGTGAAACACGGGATCATTATGCTTTTTCGGAAGCCAACGGGCATGTTAAGCGATTTGTCTAACTTAACAGTTTCTTGATTATAACAGCGTTCTGAAGCCACCCCTTTATTTTGTTTACGCTTCCCCTAGCATCTCCCTATCGGATGTTGCGCTCAAACGAACAAGGCTGTTATAATTCCCACCCACCGGAAAAATGAGTTTTACACGGCCGTGATTGAACGGCTGGTCAGCGTAATAGAGACTTCCTGCTCTGAAATTGCGTCATCATTTTATGAGGACATGTTTCCGTCCCGTAGGATGTCTGTGACATAAAAACAATTGGCGTGTGAAATAGGTTATTTTCCGTGTACAGGGCTCATTTTCCATTTCCCCTGGTAATTAGAAAATATCCCTGTAACAGTCTGCTTTCTAAACCACAAGATCAGCCAGCCTAAATAATTGTATTGCAATTCTTTTCTTTTTCTACAATTTTTTTTTCTGATTTTAGTCTTGTTTCGTTTTGTTTTGTTTTCATTATGATTGTCAGGCTTGTAATATTGTAATCGAAAATCAATAGTCTCGATGGCTTGTTTTCCAAGTACACTGGTGTATGAAGTGACTTTTTTGTAAGGATACAGATTTTTTTTAGATCATGGGAGAAAATGGAGAAGCGAGAGGGAGAAAGTCAGAAATATGATGCTGAGAGAGCTAGGCAGACAGAATAACAGATAAGAAAACAAACGGATGGATAGAAAAAAAGAAAAAAAATTCAACTGGATGGGGAGAGAGAGAGTGAGACATACATACAGACAGAGAGAGAGAGAGAGAGAGAGAGAGAGAGAGAGAGAGAGAGAGTCTTAGAGAGAGACATAGAGATACAGAGCAGACGGGTAAACGATTTTAAAATTTGGCATGAGGTATGAATTTTTTAAAACAATAATTTTTATCGCCGTCTTTGTAAGTCTTTAACCAATTATGGGACGAGAAGCAGAATTTTTTTTTAAAAAATCACAAACACATCTGATTTCACCCTAACACCAGAGTGGTACAAACCAGGATTAGAACTAGAGATGTCCATATTGTCTCCACAGACTGAACTATCTAACACCTCATCCACGATTCGAACAAGGGACTTCCATACTGTCTCCACAGACTGGACTATCTAACACCTCATCCACGATTCGAACTAGGGAACTTCATATTATCTCTCCAGACTGAACTATTTCACACCTTAGCCACGATTCGAACTAGGGACCTCCATATTGTCTCCACAGACTGAACTATCTAACACCTCATTCAGGATTCGAACTAGGGACCTCCATATTGTCTTCACAGACTGAACTATCTAACACCTCATCCACAATTCGAACTAGGGATCTCCATATTGACTCCAGACTGATCTATCTAACACCTCATCTACGATTCGAACTAGGGACCTCCATATTGTCTCCACAGACTGAACTATCTAACACCTTAGCCATTATTCGAACTAGGGACCTCCGTATTGTCTCCACAGATTGAACTATCTAACACCTCATCCACGATTCGAACTAGGGACCTCCATATTGTCTCCACAGACTGAACTATCTAACACCTTAACCACGATTCGAACTAGGGACCTCCATATTGTCTCTCCAGACTAAACTATCTAACACCTAAGCCGTTATTTGAACTACGCACCTCCATATTGTCTCCACAGACTGAACTATCTAACACCTCATCCACGATTCGAACAAGGGACCTCCGTATTGTCTCCACTGACTGAACTATCCAACACCTTAGCCATTATTCGAACAAGGGACCTCCATATGTCTCCACAGACTGAACTATCAAACACCTTAGCCACGATTCGAACTAGGGACCTCCATATGTCTCCACAGACTGAACTATCTAACACCTCAGCCACGATTCAAACTAGGGACCTTCATATTATCTTCACAGACTGAACTATCTAAAACCTCATTCACGATTCGATCTAGGGACCTCCATATTATCTTCACAGACTGAACTATCTAACACCTCGATCAGTACCTTTGGAATTCTAGGATTACATCTGGTTGAATCTGCTAATAAAAAAGAGACTTATTTTCTGGTCGGTGTGAATCAATTATTAGTTCAAAGTTATCGGTTGGTCTGAATCACTACTTAGTTCAGAGTAATCGGTTGTTCTGAATCAACATTTCGTTTAGAGTAATCAGATTTTCTGAATCAATACTTTGTTCAGAGTTATCGGTTGTTTTGAATCAATATCTAGTCCAGAGCAATCGGTTGGCCTGAATCAATACTTAGTTCAGAGCAATCGGTTGGTCTGAATCAATACTTAGTTCAGAGCAATCGGTTAGTCTGAATCAATACTTAGTTCAGAGCAATCAGTTGGTCTGAATTAATAATTAGTTCACAGTAATCGGTTTTTCTGAATCAATACTTTGTTCAGAGTGATCGGTTGTTTTGAATCAATACTTCGTTCAGAGTTATCGGTTGGTTTGAATCAATACTTAGTTCAGAGTAATCGGTTGGTCTGAATCAAGACTTAATTCAGAGTAATCGGTTGGTCTGAATCAATACTTAGTTCAGAGTAATCGGTTGGTCTGAATCAATACTTTTTTCAGAGTTATCGGTTGGTGTGAATCAACACTTAATTCAGAGTAATCGGTTGGTCTGAATCAACACTTAATTCATAGTAATCGGTTGGTATGAATCAAGACCTTCAATCAATACTCACTTCAGAGTAATCAGTTGGTATGAATCAACACCTTCAATCAATACTTAGTTCACAGTAATCGGTTGTTCTGAATCAATACTTTGTTCAGAGTGATCAGTAATGTTGTTCTGAATCAATACTTTGTTTAGAGTAATCGGTACGTCTGATTCAATACTAAGTTCAGAGTAATCGGTTGTTCTAAATCAATACTTTGTTCAGAGTAACGGGTTGTTCTAAATCAATACTTTGTTCAGAGTAATCGGTTGTTCTAAATCAATACTTTGTTCAGGTAATCGGTTGTTCTAAATCAATACTTTGTTCAGAGTAATCGGTTGTTCTAAATCAATACTTTGTTCAGGTAATCGGTAGGTCTGAATTAATACTGAGTCTAGAGTAATGTGGTACGAAATGGACGTTCAACAGTTACTGAATCATTTTTTTTTTTGTTGTTTGTAAATTTCAAATTTTTTAAATTTTTTTTTAAAAGGTGTAAGCATATTGCACCCAAACGTTTTTTCCATGCATCAGTGTAATTTTTATTACTCCAATTATTACCACCAAAAATAGGTGACACGCAACAAAGCTTTACTTCAATATGACTGCAGCTATCGGTGCATAAAAACTGAGTAAAATTGATTTGAAGAAAGATGAGAATAAGAATCTTCACATTTCGTAATGAAATATTATTTTGAAGACAAAGGAGAACCTGAACCACCATTACATACCATCATTTTCTCAGGATACGTGCAAACCTTTATATTTTTTGTTGTTTTTGTTGTTATAATTAGATGTCAGTGACGCAAAAATCATGCAGAAACAATATTTTATTCTGTTGTAACATTAAATTTATAACTATTTTTTTTTTTTTTTTTTTTTGTGAGAGAACGATTTCGTATTTTTGAATCATAGCAAAAGCAATTTATAAGTTTTTCTTTCTATTTCTATGTATGTCTGCCTCTTTTCCAATCTCTTTCGATTTCTCTTTTTTACCTCTATATGTCTCTTTGCTTCTTTCTGTGTAGCTATACTCTCTGAATCAAACCGTTTGCATCTCTCACTTTCTCTCTCTCTCCCTCTCTCTCTCTCTCACTCTCTCTCTCCCTCTCTCTCTCTCACTCTCTCTCTCTCTTTCTCACTCTCTCTCTATCTCACTCTCTCACTCTCTCTCTCACACTCCCTCTCTCTCTCTCTCCCTCTCTCTCTCTCTCCCTATCCCTCTCTCTCTCTATCTCACTCTGTCACTCTCTCTCACTCTCCCTCTCTCTCTCACTCTCTCTCTCTCTCTCTCTCTCTCTCTCTCTCTCTCTCTCTCTCTCTCTCTCTCTCTCTCTCCCCCCCCCCTCCCTCCCTGCCCACAGTTCGTCTCTCTGAGAGAGCCCTCGTCATATTTTGCTGATAACCCTGTCAAGACGACATGTTGTGCATGATTAACCATGCTTTGTTAACCAGAAAACATTAAACGGCCTCGATTAATTTAACTACATCAGTTTACACTGGCGGCATTTTTTATCATGTTCCTAATTGAAAAAACGATACTCGGGCCTTATAATTTATCTTACCCACAAACTAGAATAATGGGCATTTTCAGTGGTGCAGCCTGCATTTTGAAAAATACACCAGCATAATGGTTGTGATTGTTCTTGATTTCACTAACTTCAGGGAAGTTCGATATGTAGCGTATCAGGGTATCTTTGTGTAACTTTTTTCTTTTCTTTTCTTTTTTCCTGTTTATTTGGTTTTTTTTTTTTTAAGCAATACAATAACATCAATTTCCTAAAATGCCGACAGTCTTTGTTAATTGGATCTTTGAAGCTTTGCCCTGTTATCTCATTACTCAATAAATTGGTATCATACAAAACATAGCTATGCACAAGGATTTTTTTTTTCCGTTTTTTTTTTTTTTGTTTTTGTTTTCCGGCTATCTTCAACATAATCGAAAATAATATCATATTCGTATAAAAGTAGAGACTGAATCAAGCCAATATACACAAAATTTTTCATGGTTGAGGTAATATTTCTATTTTCTTAATGATTCATAATTTGGGTAATTGAACAATTTTGATTCGTTTCAATTTTTCGCGCATACTTTGCTCTCCTGTAACAGTTGTGATGAGCTTATCTTCATCAACTTGGTGCAGTATTTGCTTCTTTTTGAACTTTCACGTATTTTCAGTATCACTTAACGTGATTTCTTTCACAAATCGATTCGTGCAACATAATTTTATTCAAAAAAGAGAATTTCAATCAATGGAAAGTTTCAAGTAAACTATCTTAATAATTTCTGCTATAATTATTTGCGGATGAATATGGCGCCTATACCTTTCGACCACAGTACTTCTGCGAGGTCACGTGACATAGTTCGGAGAGATAATGAGCATGTCCGCCATGTTAAGGCTGAACCAGTGGCGCTGCTGTTATTTAGTTAAAGGCAAACGTCACAAACCTAAATCAGTCTTATCTTTAGAAGTTTTCGCTTCAAAGGAAAAAAGAAAGTCGTCAAATAATTCTTTCATGGAAGCATTCTTCCCTAATTTCCAAAGTCAAGTCGAGTTGCTTAATGCATACTGTCGATTTTTGATGTTGTTGTTGTTGTTGCTGTTGTTGTTGTTGTTGTTGTTGTTGTTATTATTATTGTTGTTGTCGCTGTCTCTTGTTTTATTGGTTTTTTTTTTTAGTTTCTTTGATTAATTTATTTTCTTTTTGCAAGACCTAGATCCGGTCTAGTTAATAGGGCCCAGAAAAGCACACTTGGTTTTGTAAACTTCAGCTGGTAGCCTTATTCTTAACTAAATGTTAATGATTATTATAATTATTTTCAGGACTTTCAAGAATAAGTCCAACAGTTTCCTTACCTTCCCACTCTAATTAATTAGCTACAAAAGAATCTGGGCTAATGATAGACAACAGTTACTGGCTTGAGAATTACAAGGTCCAGAGATCGAATCCTGTGGAGGTCGCGGCATTGAGTCCTTGAGAAAGACCCTTTACATCCGTTTACTTTTTTTTTTATTTATCTCATTAAGGTGTGAAGTCAGTATTACATTAGGATTAGCATTAGGAGTTTTCAGTACTCTTGACGACAGACGAACTAAAAAAGAAGTCTTGGTCATAGGACTGGTGCTCTGTCAGAATACCTTCTTTATCCTCCTCTCTCGTTCACATTGTCTTTCGTTCTCTATGATCCTGTGTTTGTCTGCTTGATTGTCTGTCTGTCTGTCTGCCTCTCTGTCTCTCTTTGTCTCTCTCTCTGTCTGTCTCTCTCTGTATGTATGTATATATATATATATAATATATATATTATATACATATATATATATATATAATATATATATATGTATATAATATATATATGTATATTATATATATATATATACATATATATATATATATATATATATATATATATATATATATATATATATATATATATATATATAGTTAATAGGGCCCAGAAAAGCACACTTGGTTTTGTAAACTTCAGCTGGTAGCCTTATTCTTAACTAAATGTTAATGATTATATATGTGACAAAAACGAATACCTTTAAAGAAAGGAAATATTCAATAATTCACTTTCTGTCAATTATTTAATTTCAAGTGATCAGTTAGCACATCTTCTTAGGTGTAGACCATGTAAAATTCGGCAATGAAATAAAAGTAAAGACATCAAAAAACTAGGATGAAAAGTGGAACAAAAGTAGTAGTAGTAGTAGTAGTAATAATAATAATAATAATAATAATAATAATAATAATAATAATAATAATAATAATAATAATAATAATAATAATAATAATAATAATAATATTTCAAAAATTACCATTCCAATATCACCTTGACATTGCTCTTCAGCAGAGTCTGTACAAGTCATTCAAAAGCATGAAATATCTTGTTAGGTTCTACACATTTGACACTAATTCTCTCTTTTTATTATGGAAGAAACTCTCCTCTGTCATTCTTGTTGTATTATACAATATCATCCATCAAAATTGTCGATCATGGTGACTAGTAATTAAAAAATTTAAAAACAAGAAAGAAAAGAAAATAGGACACAACAACAAAGACACCAAATAACGAAAGAAATGAGCATGTTTACCAAATAGACAAATGAATGGAAGATCATAGTGACATTATTTTAGTTATAAAAACTTGTACGAGGTAACCTACAACCAAAATTATGGATAAGAGATGTGTTAAAAATGACTTGATGAGTTGAACTATGGAATCGAAGCAGAAGTGACAAGAGTGATAAAACATTCAAACATTCGTTCAGTTTCTTAAAGTTCTGCAAGCCAAACATTTATTTATTTACAATGGCATTGCGCAAAATTAAACAATCTTTTTTTTAATTTTTGCAGATTTATTTCCTGCTTAGAAACTCATTCCGTACACTCTAAATGCTTATATGCTTTTTTTTAATGATGTTTTCTTTCCCTTTAAATTTTATTTCTTTTTTCTCCCCCCAACTCTCTCTCTCTCTGTCTCTCTCTCTCTCTGCCTCTCTCTCTCTCCTTTCCTCTCTATCTCTGTCTCCCTCTCCCCTCTCTCCCCGTCTTTCTTTGCCTCTCTCCTCTCTATCTCCCTTCTCTATATTTTTCTCTCTCCGTCCGTTTCTCTCTCTGCCTCTCTCTCTCTCTTTCTCTCTCTCTCTCTTTCTCTATCTATCTATCTCTATCTCTTTCTCTCTCTCTCTTCCTCCCCTCACCACTCCCCCTGATAGCGCTATCTTTGGCAACGAGTCAATACTTCTTGAAGAGACCTTGTGATGATGTAACAACGATGATCTACGACACCCAGTCGATGTTAACGATTAGTTTCAGTTCACAGACTCGGAGATAGAAACACCCTACCGAGCCCAATGAACAAATCTGTACAGTATTTAACAAGAAACCACCTAGACGAGCTGCTGTACTCCAAGTTTTTCGCTGACTCAAATCTGGGCTTATAATTTTCATATTAAAAACGAAGAATTATTTAGGAGCGAAACCGTGAGAAACAGTTAATAAAATTTAAAAAAAATCAAGCACAAAATTTAATGTTGCTCCACGTTATTATAGATACTGTTGTGATACATAAACTTCAGAAAAAAAAATTATTTCATTAGGTAGGCAGCTATAATCTTTACTTATTGTAAAACGCTGAAGTTTTCCTGACGACAAGTAGTGATAGATTGAGGGTTTTTTATGAATGAATAAGAAAAAGGGAAGAAAGAAGAAGTCTATTGTCTCTTAAAATTCAAATTTCATTGGTGGTTTTCTAATTCTTCTTGTTTATTTCATCAGACAGTTTTGAAGTTGGTCGACGGGTTATCTTTAAAACTTTTTTTTTGTTAATTTCTTTTCTTTTTGCTTTTAAAACGAGGCCAAACAACAGTTACAATACAGAATTAAACAAGAGAAGGGTACGAGTCAGAGTAGTGATAGAAGAATTCGATACAACGACCTGGTGAAATGTCACTGCAGTAGACATAGAAACAGGTCCGAAGATGACATTCGAAAGCAGCCCTGAGAAAAGAGATTATTTTAACAACAACCCTTTCTTCAATTCTTATAATGAGTAAACTTAACTAGTTAAAATGAATTAAATTTACATGTTGAATTATTGCTATAAGTTAAGGACTAAAACTATATTTAAGACCAATGGTCTGAGTGTGTACAAACAAACCTGATATACAGTATGTTTCTGATCCTTAAAAGCATAATTCGTTTTGATGGGTGATTGTTTGAAATACCACATGGAGAAAGAGAGGCAGAAAAAGAAAAGATACCTTTAAACAAGATAAAATAAGATAAGTTTTTTTTTTTTACTATTATGCGTATTTTAGACCAAGTTAAAACACATGGAAAATATAAAACTGAGTATAAAATTCCTCACACCTGAAATATAAAACGAACCCTACAACCTGTTAAATAATAAGTGAAATATATTATTTTATACTCATGAATCATGCGCACAAACAGTAAAGATTTGTACAGATATATTATGCAATTCACAGTTTTATGGTTAGATTTATGTTATATGTCAACCTTTCCTGGAAGAAATTTTCCCTGGTTTAAAATTTCTTTATAGCTTTGGCATTTTTCAAGAAAACAAAAGTCAGAAGAAACTGAAGAAATTTGAATCTTTGAGATATCATTGATGTAGCAATTTCCCTGAGAGAAATTATACAGGAATTTGTATGCCACCACAAGAAAAGAACATCTGCAAAAATAAAAGAATTTTAAAGCGATTTATTTCTAATTCTATTTATTTATTTCATTTACTTTTTTTTTTTGCGAGTCCTCTTTCTTTCACGTGCTACTATTCAACTTAAAGAATTTATTGAAAAATCATGGTATGACTAAAAATATAATTCTTCAGGAAATGTGTGACGATATCTACAAAATCATCAAGTTTGAAAAGAGAAGAAGAACAAGAAGAACAACAACAAGAAGAACAAGAACAAGAACAAGATCAAGAAAAGAACAAGAAGAAGAAGAACAACAACAACAACAACAAGATCAAGAAAAGAACACGAAGAACAAGAACAAGAACAAGAAAAAGAAAAAGAAGAAAGAGAAGAAAAATAAGGAGAAGGAGAAGGAGAGGAGAGAGAAAGAGGGAGGGAGCGCAGAGAGGAAATAGAGAAAGAAGGGAAAAGGATGAGTGTGACAAAGAAAAAGACATGTATTATATATATATTTTTTTTTACAAAAACATTTAAAGCTAGACCAATTCTCACAATTTTTGTTTTTCAATCATAAATGTAAACATTATTTTGCTGTTGTCATTTATCTAAACAACTCACACTTTCTTAAATAAAATATACGTTATTTACAGCAAACAATTCATACAATAGTAATTTACATGTAATTCACAATTTGTTTTTAGCTTAATATCAGGTTAAAATCAAGAGAGCTGGGTTCTCATAATTATTTAAATAGACATTATACACAAAACTAAACACATCAAGCTTGGCGTATTCATGACTCAGTGTTTCTTGAACAGCAGTAGCAGATCATGAACTCAAGTCTTGACTCCCTCCCTCACAGCTCTCAGTGTCAGTCTAGAAAATGTGGCTGGTGACTTATGAGCTGAGTTAATCGGTTATCATAATGATCCCATCAAAAGTTTCGAAACCTGCTTTATTACTACTAGGTATTAAGAGATAGACTTGGCATCGAGTATGGAACAAAATAAGTTATCATTTCTGCTTTTCATAGAACTTGCTTTTTTGGTCTCCGGTAGTTGGGTTTTTTGGGGTTTTTTTTTTCCAGATCACACTCCCTAACTATCGTTGCAATATAATCATAGTACGAGATGATTTTAATGCCATAGTTTCAACAAAGGCATGGCAGCCGCCGAGGTCTTAGCTAAATAATTGTTAATCATTTTTCATTTTCCACAGTTTCTCTGATGCCGTGTCGGTTCTGTAAGATAAAGGAATGCAACAATGGTTCAAGTTGAACCAACATGATCGTGTGCTGGTCTCGCTTTACTAGGCATCATCTTTCAAATTCGCAAGACATACACAGAGTCGAAGACAGACGAACCTTGTCGGTCAACAACCTTTGTTTAACCCAATTATCGCTCGTACATATTTTATTTTCGTCCTCTTCTTTTGGCCATCGAATGAAGCTCTGAAGTCATCTCGCGAAACAGACATTACTCACACAAAGTATAGGCATATCATCAAAGACAGGAGAGCAGCTCTCTTTCACAGACTAGAAAGGAGTGGTATGAGGAAACATGTGTGGAACATGATATTTGACTGTGAAACTGTTCGATATTCCCAGCAAGGAGTATGTACAAAACACAGATAGAATGACTGCTTTTGAAATGGTTATCCCTCTGTAACCAGACACCCTCCCCGCTGACTGGTCAAGGTTTTGTAGCGGTCGTCGTCCTGGCAAGCACGAAAGTTTAGTTTCTCTCTGACGCCTTGCCAACATTTTATTCCTGAGCGAGAAGAAGGATATCAGTCTTTAGACATTCACATAATCTATGAGCCAATATTAAAAAAAAAAAAACCACTTTAGTTTGAACTATATTTCCTTATGTTGATGAATACATTAGGTCCCAATTTAAGCGCTCTTGTTCTCTCTAGCCTGGAATAAAGCTGGACATCGCTTCTCAATCTGAAAACTGGATTTCACAGATCTGTGACGGATTCTTCGTGAGTTCACTACATTAATACAATCAATTTCAGTCGTGTCTTTTCTCACAGATACACAAAATTGTAGCTACAGCGCTTTTCAATATATGGTACTTCATGCCAGGCTTACAATCTATAAGGGAGCTCCAGGGAAGCAGACTGGATTGTCGCAATAATAAAGATGTCCTGAAAACCTCTGGCCCAGGCGTAGGATCTGCTGGAGCTCATGATATAATGCAGCTAGCTGTAGAGTTGAGCCTTTGCTAGGAATGTCACCAGACCTCGCCAGCCATCTCCTGCATCTGTTGGTGAGGGTGGTGTCCCCCTGGGTGCGGCCCGTGGTGGTGTGCGAGAGACGGGGACAGCACAGGGTTGAAGTGGTGTGCCATGCTGCGGGGAAGCCCGAACGCGTCGTGGTGCCCTCCCAGAGGTTCCGGTGTAGAGGATGGAGGCAGCATGTCCCCAGGCAAAAACTGGCCGTCTGGACCCAAACCTGCCAAAAGAGACAATAACGTTTACTAGAATGCAAAGAAAAGGCACGCAACTGCATTGCTCATATAAGAGGCATTATCATACATTAAAAAAGAAAACAAAATTGTATCAATATTTTTACTACTTTTACATAAAAATTGGTACACAAAATTATGCATTTTTGTTTAACGCTTAAAAAGGCTTATGAATACAAGAGCTGCTGTAAAGACATCTAGGCAAGCGTCATCACTATTCTAGTGCTCGGATAAAAAGATGTTATACATTAGTCCCGTGTTTAGGGAAGCCAGAGGCAGTCTTGATTTATCGTATTTTTTTAATCACTTTTAAAGAGCCAAGAGGCGGAAGTTAAGATCATCCGTTATGCATATGGCTCTTTTATAAGGCGTGCAGTTAAAAAAAGTCTCTTCAACTGCAATGATAACAGATTGAAGCAACGTGGTGCAAAGTTAAGTAATCTCTGCTTATATAAAAGATTTATTATTATTATTATTATTATTATTATTATTATTATTATTATTATTATTATTATTATTATTATTATTATTATTATTATTATTATTATTGCGACACTGCCAGCATTGATCCGCGTCCAGTACTGGTTTGTTGGGATACCCCGAGGGGGTCTTGAGACAATGACCAGCCACAGACGGAATAATTTCATACCTTTTTCTACGTCTCTTATGTCATACATAATTTTAGAACTGTGCTTAACTTTGTCTTTGATGAGTACTATACGTGTTGGGTTCAATTTTTAAGATTGTGTAGAAACAAAATATTTTACTGATCAGCTAGGGCCAGTTAGCTCAATCTGTCTATAAGGCGCTCGTCTATCATGTGAGAGGGTCCTGGTTTAATTCTCCACGAGGTTTAAATGCTGTTGAGATAGAAGATTCCTAACCATGGAACCGATCGAGACCCATGCGGGCTCTGTGAAGTTAGAAGGGCATCGGATTTAGTCTTTTAGTTTTGCTGTCAGATTCAGATAATTTCCCCATGGCGGTAAGTTCCGTACACAACATTACAACAAAAGACATGAAGGTTCTTAAGTGGCATTATAGTAGGGAACTGTTATATGAGGACAAGATGACTTAATATCAAGTGGCGGTGTTTTACAGCGGACATCCTATTCTGCTCCATTGTCCATATGGAAGATTACGAAAGTATCAGTGATGCTGATTATTGCTTTTTTTTTCCTTGACATTAACGTTTTAAGGCAATATAAAACGTTTTTATATAGAGATTATGTAAGTATATATACATGTATAATAATGTATATAATGTATATATGTTTATATCATACACAAATTCATAAATACATAGATGTGGACATACATGCAGTCATCACATGAATAAATAGATAGGAAGGAAGATTGATTAATACACAAACAGATAATGACACAGTCATGATACATAGAGTGATCGTGGTTCTACTGGCCCTATACACGAAGTGGGATTTTTCAAAAGATCGAGCAAATAGCTAGGTTTTCCACAAATTGATATGTAAAGCTTGTCTTTTTATTTCTTTTTCTTTTTTAAAGATAAATCTTTTTCTGCTCTTTTTCCATTGAACGGGAAAGAGCGAGAAAAGATGAGGAAATGTTTTAGGCATCAAAACTCAAAAGCCCGAGAAAATATGAGAAGATACCGTGTAAGAATCAGCAGTGTCTGAACCGCATTTACCCGACCTATCTATAACAAGCGATACCACATGGAAACTATTAAATGGAACGCGTCCAGCTAGCTCAAGCAGAGATCCACGAACCAAACACCGCTACACAAACGTTTGTTTCCAGCTTATGTACTATAGTTACAGAGAGTGCTTTAGCTCAGAGCGCGCTGGAAGCCCTTAAAACAACAAATACTGATACTCTCTCTCGTCTCCCATGGAGCGTGCTAAAGCGGTGCTGACCGCTGCGCTCTTTACGGTGGAGAACCGCCTGGCATGGCTCTTGGCGCTCTCTGGAGCGCGGTCTTAGAGCAATATTTGGACTTCTCTGCTTACATGATCACAGTCTTCAGATTCCCATAGATCTAGATCTACTAAGTACTTGAGCGTGATTGATAGCTGCTTGCTTGGTAGTTGAGGAAGGTCTACTTTATGTTCCGCGTGTTTTATTTGTCTTGATAGTTGTTGAGTCAGGATCAAAGTTGTAACCAATGCTAGGGAGAGCGGTTTTCTTAAAGGTTTTGGGAGAGGTATTAAGCAAGCCACCACATGCCTGGTGGACAATATTTTGTAATCAATAATGCCTTGTGATAGAAGATTAGGCTAAAGAGTGTGGGAAACGGAGGGATATTTAAAAGCACATTCATAAATTCATGTTCCATAAATTTATGCAGTTCATGCGCATACCTCCTAAGGTGTGTGTTGGGTGTGTGTGTGTTTGAGTGTAAAGTCCATGGAGGATTTTTTTTTTTTTGGGGGGGGGTGCTTTTGGATATCATGCCGGACGTTCTAACGCCATAGCCATCGCCAATCACAATGATTTGCATGAAAGAGCCTGTCGGTGATGTAATCCACACTTTGCCACTATGCCATCAAATGAAACTACAATCTTGGGGACATGTTACAATTTAATTAAAGGCTATGTCACATTGTGTCTTCAACAGAAACCAAGACTTTTTCATTCTTTGTTTAGACTTAATTATCTTCGTAAGATCATCCTTTGCTTGGCCATGTTTTTTTGGGTTTTTTTTTTTGTTTTTTTTTTGTTGTTTTTTTTTATAACAGCTTCTGACATGGGACAATTAATATGTTCCTAAATGGTGAGCCGTGAACTATTGCAAGCTGCACAACCCTGCTAATGCTCATCATACACCACTCCAACCGAACTAACAAACCGCAAACCTCGCTCTCTAGAATCTAGATCAGTCACGATCCAACTACTTCCTAACTTCGCATGCGCTCTAGGATTTATTCGGCTGTTCCGCTTGGCAACGAAAGTGGGTCAGAAAATCTTTAGAAGTTGACATTTCTTATTTTCTTTACAAATCCGCCTCCCTTCTTCCTCTGGGTACGTCTACCAAGCTTGATTCGAGAGAAGTGAAATGAGCTGGAGTAGATCATAGTACATTCATAAGAAAACATCTCTGGGATGAACCGATTGAGTCCGGCCTGTTGACTTTGCCACATGCCACATGCTTGCTTACAAGACAGAACGTGAACAGACTTCGCGAGTGTGTAATTGCACTCTTTGACCAAGATTGTAGGAGAAATACTCTTCTTGGTTTTCGAAGATTACCTCGCTATATTCAATTGATAAAAAGACTTGCATTTAGTTACACTGATAATATTATTTAAGTAAAGATTAGTTTTCGGATAGTTTTGCATTTTTATGTTTGACTAACTTCAAAGATTTAGGGTCTCCACCAACACTTTTTCGTCAAAAATCCAAGAAATGTTTGGCTACTTAGATGCCCAGGTTTCAAATGAAAAACGCTGATAATCCACTTCAATTGCTGGCATAATAATTTTGTATTTCTTAATAAATAGTTAAAAACAATACCACAAGGGTAAGTAAAGCGAATTAGCAATTTTCGATAATATGTGACCTTCCCCATAATCCAAATTACCAAAATAAGAAAAGATAATTTTGTTGGGGGAAAGGGTATTGTTGTGGAAATCGAAAAAATAGCAATAATACCCGGTGCTATATATTAATCACAAGCAAAGTCAGGGACGCAATACCGCCAACACCGACGGAAGGATATTTCTAACAAAATATCCGCACACATAGTCGAGCAACAGAGTACATATACAAAGCAATCCTTGCCACCATCGCACTGAAAAAAAAAATAAAACACAGCAGCTGCGGCATCATATCCTACAATACATAAACATAAAAAACAACAAAACTGAATTTCTTGCTTCCCTTAACAAAGGAACAGTTTCCCGACCTTTGGTACACCTAATCAAACAAACAACATCATCAACGACAATCCTTGTAACAACAACAGCAGCAATAATAGCAAGAGAAGCAGTAACATCCCCAACAATAAAGACAGCGACATCTGTGGCAGCAGTAGCATCACCATCACCATCAGCATCAATATCAACAACAACAACAACAATAAGGGCACAAATAAAAGCAATGGCAACAATATCGGGCCAACCAAGCGGCCATGAGTGTATGGGTCAGATGGCCTGACGTGCAGTCACGTACATTTGCCATCATCAAATGCTCATCCTGGAGTGGTGGAGGGCACGGCACGGTATGGCAGCCCCGCGCTGGCGGCGAAGAGTATCAAAACATGGGGGCGAGAGGAAGTTTTGGCAAGCCCTTCTAGATAGAGCTTTCTCCCATTACGTTTGGGTTTTTTGGGTGCTCGTTGTGCTTTCGGTGCTTGTCAATCTCCTCTTTTCTCTCTCTCTCTCTCTCTCTCTCTCTCTCTCTCTCTCTCTCTCTCTCTCTCTCTCTCTCTCTCTCTCTCTCTCTCTCTCTCTCTATCTATCTATCTATCTATCTATCTATCCATCTATCTATCTATCTATCTATCTATCCATCTATCTATCTATCTATCTCTCACTCTCTACGTGGCTCTTTTGTTTGGGGTGCGTTCACGGCAACTCATCGTGTCTGTATTTTGGGAGGTTATCTGCAGGATTTAACTTTTTTTTTTTTTCCCCATTGTCTGTTTACCTCTTTTACCAAAATGTCGTAGTTTTTTGGGTGTTTTTGTTTTGTATTTTTTTTTGGCTTTTTTTCCTGCCTCCCAGTCTGCTCATTATTTTCCAGAGTATGAGATGAGGTTATATAAATACGGCCCTTTGGTGGAGGGTGGTGAAATACTGATGTCCTTACTGGAGCGTTAGATATAGAGTGCTTTTACCGTGTGATAAACTTGGAAAATTTTGAAAGGTTGAGAGAATGCTCTAATAACCACTTTAAGTTTACATCCTATACGTCTCCTTAATATATCATTCTGGCATTTTCTTACATAAATTGATCAAACGTACAAGTTCTTTCATTACTTTGTTAAGCTTCTAAGTTTTTGGAGAATCTTACACGGTGACCACAGCTTTCCGTCAAGACAAGGGTAGGATTACGAAGCCTCAGTTTTCATTTGTTCTATGTCAACATGACGTTGTTTTGAGAAAATTGCTTTTTAAACTTTTGTTTACCTTATTCTCAATATGTTGGACACAGAACAAATGTAAGAGAACTTGACTGATTTTGTTAATTGTTGCTTCTAAATTTAACAGGGCATATAGATTATATTTTTAGGGAATAGAAATTGACGCTAGCTCAAATTTTAGTGAAACTGGACAAAGAAAAAAAATTTAATATAAACTGAGGCGTCGATTAGTTAGATCAGATCGGATCCAGTACTACGTGCACCAGCTGGACATCGAACCCGGCCCCTCAGACTTGACAGTCAGGCGCTTTGTTGGCTGTGCTATCCAGCGCCCCAACACGATCACAACCACCCAGCGTCCTATTAGTCTC
This sequence comes from Elysia crispata, assembly GCA_033675545.1. NCBI lineage: Eukaryota > Metazoa > Mollusca > Gastropoda > Plakobranchidae > Elysia > Elysia crispata. The sequence goes on from JAWDGP010003469.1 coordinate 891,578, forward strand.
TAACACGACGTCAACACAGGAAGATTACGGTAATGATGGACAACTGCTTAAAAATATGTTATTGTTGCCGTTATGCCGTCAGCGTTTCTTGAAGAATCTTATCTCAAGAGAAGGCATGGATAAAGCTGGCCAGATCAGTTTGGCATTTGATAGAAGAGGAAAAGTTGTTCAAGGTGATACATGTAATTATAATAATTGATGTTATAATAAACCATGGAAGTGCTAGTCCAGCTGCCCCTAGCAAAGCGAAACTCTTACTCTCACAGAAACTTTTTCTAAATCTCCAAGAATGATGACAAAATCGTAAGTTTTGACTTGGAGATCTACGCATGCGCCGTATTCGGAGTCCAGCGACTAGTTGGCCTAGTCGGAGGGGCCGGCTGTAAATCTGGCCGGATTAGCGTAGGCTTAAGGACATTCTCAAGCGACCAGCTCGGGCAGCTCTCAACCTCCCTGGTGTTATGGCCGATGGAGAGATGGCGAGGCAGATAGCACTGCGCAGGCGCATTGGCGAGGCTCCGACCTGGGACTGACCATTTCGCTCCAAAAACATTTGGATTTCCCGATAGGTTCTGTTGGCTCTTTATTCAGATCGGAAAAGACAAGGCATAGTCAAGCTTTCCAACCTGAGATTGCAATTATTTAACATCACTTGTTCTTAATGTGGCCAAGCCATGCTTAAATACGTAATTGTATATACTTTGTGCACGCACAATGTTTTAACAATACAGTGCGACCAAAATAATGGCAAAACATTGTAAAAATTAAGAGCATATATAACAAAATTTAAGAAGACTTTACTCACTCCAGCCAGATTCCCCCTACCCCCAACCCACCAGCTTTTCTCGCTTTCTGTCTATCCGTAGGCTATATATAATATATCTCAGCACTCACTTTTGTTTTGTTTTGTTTTTTATCTTCTCATTCTTTTTCTTCATCTCGCTTGCTCTCACTGTCACCATCTCCAAAATGCTCCTCCTCACTTGGCTGACTTTCTTTTCTCTCATATCTCTCCATTGATGTCTCTACTAAGACTTCCGCTACCATCCTTCCCTCCTCAAGTACCATTTTCCCCTTTATATCTCCTTCTCTCCTCCTTCCCTCTCCCCCCCCCCAATCTCTCTCTTCCTCTCTCTCTCTCCCTCCCTCTCTCTCTCTCTCTCTCTCTCTCTCTCTCTCTTCCTCTCTCTCTCTCTCTCTCTCTCTCTCTCTCTCTCTCTCTCTCTCTCTCTCTCTCTCTCTCTCTCTCCCTGTCCCTGCCCATACCTCTAGCTTCTCTCCCTCTGCTATCAGAGCAGATCGGATGCAGCGTGAGGTCCCCAGGGTATACATTCGATCTCCGTCCCTCTCCGCACCTCAATCACAGATCAGGTTCCAGTGGACCAAGGAGGGAGAGACACATACACACAGACAGAGGGAGAGGGAGAGAGAGAGATAGAAAGGATACACCGCCAGACTGTATCCTCCATGGGAATTCTGATTAAACATGGGTCCGCTTGCAATGTACGCACGCATGCTAGCTTTTCTTTTTTTTTTCTCTCTTTTTGTTTTATGATTAGTTTTCTTGTTTGTTTTCTGCGTTCACTTTGGCATTTTTTCGGTGCATATGTGTTGGTGTACTAGTTTTATATTAACTTTTCTACACTCCAAGCTCATGAATGTCTATTATGATATATATCGTACCAAAGATCAGACAGATCTCTCTTCCTCTCTCTCTCTCTCTCTCTCTCTCTCTCTCTCTCTCTCTCTCTCTCTCTCTCTCTCTCTCTCTCTCTCTCTCTCTGAATTTGTTAATTTTTCTCCTCTCAATCTTTCTCTTCGTCTCTGTCTCTCTGTCTCTCTCTGTCTCTCTCACTCTCTCTCTCTCTCTCTCTCTCTCTCTCTCTCTCTCTCTCTCTCTCTCTCTCTCTCTCTCTCTCTTTCTATCTATCTATCTCTCTCTATCTCTCTCGCTCTGTCTATCTATCTATCTATCTATCTCTCTTTCTCTCTCTTCTCTCTTTCCAAAATCATCTTTTCTTTTTTTTTTTTTTTTTTTTTTTGGTGTATATCACATCCCTAATTATCTGCCCAGGAAGAATTTGAACAAGACACAGCCCTAACACTGACAGCACTAATAATGAACGCTACAGATTAATACACCCGGACAAGACTGAGCACCAACAACATGATAAAAGTAAGACTATCACACCTTCACCTATCACAGTAGAACAGTTTTTACAGATGTTCTTGACGCATGATTAACATTCTGCGCTGAAAGTTTTTATCTTTCCTTTTTTTTTTTAAATAATGATAAATATATACGCCTAGTTTCAGTCTTCCAACTTTTAAGTGCCCAGACAATTCTCCAATAAGGGATCGCCATTTTTCAGGTTTTATCTGAGTTGTTTCGAAAACCAGTCATATCGGTCTTTCGAGGACAATAGAGAAATCTTTGTCTGTCTAAGTGTGACCTCACAAGGTTTTGCAACAGTTTTAAAGCGCCAGCGAGTAAGAACCGCCGTGTTGCAACTGTGGCAGTCTCTCCATCGTTCAGACTGGACAACATTATTATTATATACGGACCAACCAAAAAATGAGTAGCTAATTTTGTTACATCAAAATCTATTTTTAGAGATTCTTTTAAACATTCGTTAACAATTAAGAATGCATCTTTCTTGGGGAGAATTCACCCCCTTCTTTTGGCTTAAAATAACTTTGAAAAATATAATTTTAATTATAATTCCTGTGATTGGGAAGAAGATGCTGATTCTATGAAGGATAACTCAATATTAACCTAAAAGCTGTCTAGCTATGGTATGCAGGACAACAGGCTTCAAACGACCGTGAAATGAGGATCTAAAATTCAAATCTCTGAGTCCATATTCTCATGAACCCAACCTTTGTTAACTTGGCTGAGATTTTACACTTGCATTTTTTTTTTAGCTTTGGCAATCATTTCCTGGCCAACGGATTTGGACTATTCGGGTTTGAAAAAGAATCGTTTCCCAATACTATTGGAAGCCTGGGCAAGCTAAACACAGTCTTGGCTGCCATACCGGAAATACGCAATACGTTGGAATAACAGAGAACAAAACAAGCGCGAGGGTCGGGAACAAGAAATAAAATGTTCATCAAAGAGCGACAGGTACGGAAGTGGAGGAAAAAGGGGAATGGGGGGGTTGTTATTAACTACTCACAGCATCAATACCATCCCACCATAAAAGGCGTTCCCGAGACTTCCAAGGTAAGGAAAAAAAAAAAAAGAATCGGAAGAAAAATAACATGATCAAAGGGAAGTGGGGTACAGAAATATTAAATTCAAATACGCGGAATGTCATGACCCTGTACCGCTGACATTGTGACAGAAACCGTTTATAGTGGCCACCGACCCACCATCTTCCCACCACACTGTCTCCCCCCTTGTATTTACCTCGGTTGACACGTGCAAGCCGACTGGTGTTGATTTTACCTTTTTTTTAATGGACGCTTCCCAGCAGCACGCGATACCGCTGACAATGCGCTGCCAAGCACGCCATGAATGGACCCTCCGGGGACACCGGAAATGTAGAAATGGATAGGGCATAAATCTTTACTTGTGTTTGAGCACGTCGCGTTACGTGAATTAGACAAGCATCGACCCTCTAGCGCTTCTGTTTGCTCTTTGGGAGAATACAATAGAGGTGAATACCTTAAAACATACAGCAATGACATACACATACCTTCATTTTGGTCTCCGGAAAAATAATGGCAAGAGTTTGAGAATGAGTGCTCAAGGCCAGGTTGCACACGCTGAACAGATGATAATGATGATGATGATGGTGGTGGGTGCAGAAGATGTTGCGTGGGAGGTGGAACTCCAATGATTGGGTAAACACAGAGGGAATGCAAGCAAACAGCAGAAAAGGAACGTAGGGAGGAAGTGAGGTAAAGAAAGAAGAGATTCAAAATCGGGATTTTAAAATGTTACCTTTAGTACAAACCATTTTACAAAACGGTAGTCACTGTACTTTTATTGTAGTTGTCTTTGAAGTTAGTATTGGAGATGTTGTACAGAAGTTCAACTGATGGACCGAATGTATCTTAAAATGGGCAGAATTTATTGTTCGATGGTAAATCGATCTTTCATTTGAGGCATGTTTCATTTTTCACACCGTCCTGTATTATTAAATTCTTCAATTCCTGAATTTGCAACTTAGTTTTCTATGCAACATACATCTATCTCTCAATCCATTGCTTTCTCTATTTTATATATCTGTATTTCTTTAACTATTCTATCTATAGTTCTCTTTATTTTCAGCTGCCAATCTGGCGCTTTAAACCTAGTTTTGCAGAGATTTCTGCCTTCCCTCTAACAAGCAATTAATCTAGTGTTTGCTTTCGCTTCGCTGTGGCTCTTTAACTGTAACTATACGTCTAATTACCTCTTAATTTCTCCAATGTGTAAATCATTTAGATTTTCATACCTCTGAGCTCCCTCTCCATGCCTCTTGTTATATTACAAAAAGCCAAAAACTGCATAATTATGATTCGGAAGACTGGAATTCCCTAGATCCAAGATAACTATTTCTAATATCATTTTTATTTCCACTTTGTTTCCTTTTATCTTGCCTAAAATAAAATTGCGTTTCGCTAAATATTGAGACAAGGGCCTAGCTATTTAAAGACAGAAAATGAAGCTCGTAATATGCATTTTAAGAATGTTTTGTTCACTAACTTAAAATTTTGTGTCAGCTAGTACACAACACCAACAAAGTATACCCAAAGTTAAAAAACCAAAAAGATTTCAACTTTTGCGAAATCAAAGTATACCTAAAGTTAAAAACCAAAAAGATTTCAAGTTTTGCGAAATCATCCTTGTCCGCATCGCGCATTAGCAGTAAAGTGATTTTCCTAATTCTTCAAGAGTTAAGCTCTCTCCTGCTATAGATTTGATTTCGAGGTGACTGGCTTGTGATTTTCCTAATTCTTCAAGAGTTAAGCTCTCTCCTGCTATAGATTTGATTTCGAGGTGACTGGCTTGTGATTTTCCTAATTCTTCAAGAGTTAAGCTCTCTCCTGCTATAGATTTGAGTTCGAGGTGACTGGCTTGTGATTTTCCTAATTCTTCAAGAGTTAAGCTCTCTCCTGCTATAGATTTGATTTCGAGGTGACTGGCTTGTGATTTTCCTAATTCTTCAAGAGTTAAGCTCTCTCCTGCTATAGATTTGATTTCGAGGTGACTGGCTTGTGATTTTCCTAATTCTTCAAGAGTTAAGCTCTCTCCTGCTATAGATTTGATTTCGAGGTGACTGGCTTGTCCGGCTGCCTCAAGCCGGGATCTGTTTCTTCAGAGGCTGGAGGTCATCAGCTTCGGATCTCATAGATTAACAATCAGCCACGGACGGCAGCTCTGATATCGCCTTATCTATTCAAATGTATATCATTTCAAAACAAAATATCAGGGATTTGAGAGCGTCTATGAAAATGGAAATAAATGCAATAAATTTTAACTTCTTTATTAAACTTGAGCGGCGCCCGCGCCATGAAGTTGTCCTAGCAACCGCTGAATTAATAAACTTGATTAGGATAACATGAGGAAGAAAAACGAAAATCTCGTGCACATGCTAACAGCAACAATCGGGGGGAGTTACTGGCCGTTCTGTTTGTCCTACGTCATGAAGTGTGGTTTTAGTGCTTCGAGTCCTACTCAACCTTTGGAGTAATGTAGGTCTAGAGGAAGTATTCTAAATTTAAACGATCTCATTTTGAAAGCCGTGTGTAGGTAATTCACCGTGTTTTGATAGAGATGACGCAAAGTCATCACACATGAAACTTGGACGCAAGACTGGAGTGTCAACTTAACCTTTTCCGAGTTTATCCGCGTGCCACTAGATATAGACGGCTTGATGTACAGGCTGGAATACACACAGGAAGAACTGACATGCAGAGAGAAAGAGAGGAGGTTTGACAGCGAGGGACTTTACAAACCTTGACAGAAGGAAGAAGAGAGAGAATGAGAGAGAGGGAGGGGGAGAGAGAGAGAGAGAGAGAGAGAGAGAGAGAGAGAGAGAGAGAGAGAGAGAGAGCAGATAACGAGCAAAGCACATCGAAGAAAATTGTTAAAAGCATAAGGATAAAGAGGCTGAAGAAAATTCTATAGGCAATAATGAAGATGAAGAAGATGATGAGGATGAGGATAAAAAAGCTGATGATGGTTGTAATGTTTTGATGACAAAGAACATGACGATGGTGGACTAAAATATATGGAAAGATCAAGAGGAACAAAAACATAGTGAAAATAGGAAAATAAAAATTCGGGTAAGCAGGAAGGGAAAAAAACCCACAAATATAGTTACATGACAAGATGGAATGAGAAGAAATGGAGAAGCATAAAGAGTGTTCATGAAATCTTAACTTATTTGTAAGAAATTTTTATAAAATGTTTTTAAAATTAACCTTCCTGGCTTCACAAAAAAAAGTTTATTTTAACGGAGAAAAGAGAATTAAAATTACTATAGCCCGTAGGTTTAAGTGGTCAGGGAATGTTTTCGAAAGATGAAGAGATGAAAAATAATGATAAATTCTTTTCTTTTCTAATTTGAAAAAGTATTTTAAGAGGAAAAAAAAAACATGCAGAAAATGGCTTAGAGACAACGATCTAAGCTTCCAGTGCTCTAATTTGTTCATCTTTCTTTAGGAAGCTTGACAGATGTCAGAGTAAATTTCGCCTCGCCACACAGGGAAGAGAAACCCAATGTGCGGGTAGACTTCACGCTTCATTAGTTTACTTGGTTCTCAAAGTAACTATGCTAATATATTCTTTATCGTCTGAGACATCCCGCCGCTCTCGCTCTAGTTTAGGTCCATATGTTATAGGGCATTTCGGGGGGATTTAGGCGAGTCTTGGATCTTTTCTGACCCATTCCTAAGGCTGCATAGAAAGTGGATATGCCAGGATCGGTTATTGTCAGTCGGGTTATTTATAGACTCAGTTTAACCAAATCGAGGCTGGAAGTGGAACTGGAAGCAGCGCAGACTTACTTCCTCCTCAAGCAGGCGCCAGTAAATCCCTGGCAAATTAGACTGAGTTGCCTGTTGGCCCTCGTCAGAATCCGATATACAGAGAAAAAAAACTTGCCGAAGAAAAAATATTGGTTGGAAATATCTTAAAGCAATGTGGAGTGAAAATTACTTGCATCGTAACAAAAGCAAAACAGTTAAGCATTCTAAAGAAACATAAGCAAACGAACCAGCAAATTTCTTGTTGGTTCATACTTAAGTTTGTTTTCCTGTTTACACTATTGAAGGATCAATAACGTATAAGTAGTTTCATAAACGGAGAAACAAGAGTACATCTGTTGCCTGACAAAACACATGGAAGCAAAATACCTGACATGCCACTCGTCATTTTAAAATTGCAGCGCCCTATTAATGTTAATATATGTATTATTCATATACATGTCAGAAATTACGATATAGGCTCAAAACTGATTGCATACCAGTTTGTGGCAAGCGTTGAAAAGTGGAGACTAAAAGAAAAGGGAATAAATGTGGCATAAAATAATGTATCATGTTTTTATTCAGAGTTAATATGTTTCTGTGTATTCAAAATGCCTGTAGATGTATCAAAAACTTTTGAAGACTATCATTTCATTGAAAAGTTTTATTGTGAAAGTTGTTGTTTAAGTGTTGTTGGTTTTTTTTTTTAAGGTGCTCAGTCTGTACAGGTAAAGCTTAAAGCAAAAGTACACATCATGTGGAATAAGAAATCTTTGGGGGAAAAAACAGAAATGAAAAGACATAAAAAAAAGAATCTTACAAAGACAGGGGTTAAGGCATAATAAAATGGATGAATATGATAAAAAGCGAATAGATAAACAGAGGTTGGAATTATCTACAGACAGGCAAACTAACTAATGAACCCATGGAGTCTTCATACTTGGCTCTAGTGTAGGTAAAGCTGCTCAAACTCCCCGTCTCCAGCGCCTAAGTAGGCGCATAGTGAGTGAGGAACTTTGTAATTACCTCCACTTAGCACAGAAATTAGCTTTTCGGGGAGGCCAGTCTGGCGCGGCTATATTCCCCCCCACACTAGGAGGTAGATTAGACACATACAATTTGATTGTGTATGCTTACTTTGGCGTTAGATGCTGCACAGGGAATGTGCAGGGCAGATGTGGGTAGGCTTCTCTAAAATGTGGGTGTGTGGGATACATGTGGGTATTCTGTGGGTGGTTTTCTGTAAACACCAATTTAAGAAAGTGTTGGGTTCATCACGAGGGAAATAATTATTATACAACTTACAACACACAGTCTGCTTCCAGACGGAAAGAAAATGGGCACAGAGGGCATTTAAAAGAAAAAAAATGAGGGAAAAGATGTTAAAGGGATATAGTTATCTCGGTTGGTCTGCACTCTTTGGCATAGATACATACGAAAAAATGTTCATTGAACAGCGGATGTGTAGAAATGTGTAGCGCTGATCCATAAAATTGTTCAAAGCAGCACTTTTCATAGGTATGCAGATAAAATTGGCAATCATACCTTTAGATAGACAGAAAGACAAAGTGAGAGACTGAAAGGCAGATGAATAAATCGATAGATAAATAAATAGATAGAGGGATGGATGGATAGATAGATAGATAGATGGCTGGATAGATAGATAGACATATAGAACGATAGGTAGGTAAATGGATGAATGGATAAGAGAGGGATTAATACACAGATTGATAGAGAGATAAACGATAGATAACAGGATAGATGGATCTGTAGAGAGTAAAAGATTTGTGGCGGATGAAGATATTAAGAAAGAAGGAAAAGGGTGTCTTTATCCGAGTGTGTGTGTGTGTTCATATGAGAAAGAAAGTTTCGATTGAGAGATTTGAGAAGGCAGACTTTTTGCATTTAAATGAGCAGGGCGCCCATGTATTTTCTAAGTAACAGTCGCTTTAATTAAGTTTTCCCCGACGCCCCTATTTACCTTCATGTACGTGATGTCACAAATTTTATGTGCATCTTTTTCAAGCACTTGCAGTGGGACGTAAAAGCAATATAATTTTCTTTAATCTGTTAAGTTTTGTATTCGTGTGTACTATTGAACAAAAGCGCTTACTGATAAACTGTGCGTTATTTTAAATCTTTTTTTTTTCTTTTTTTTTTGAGAAATATTACCAGGACACAAAATATTTCAGTCTACGTGCATCTTGACGGACATAAAATTGTCTTCTTTGCAACTATGTGGCTCACTCTCTTATTTTAACTCTAAAATGGAAGAGATTTGCGAAAAAAAATTTCTCACTTGCTCTTTCTTATTCTTTATATTTTCGTCTGAATCATCCCTCTATTTTCCATTCTATTTAAACAATTATAGCCATCTACCTCTATCTTTTCATTTGTCTTTCCTGTATGTTTCTCTTTTCCCCTCTCCCTCGCGCTCTCTCTATCAATGTATCAATACAATTTTCAATCTATTTATCTTTAAAATTATTACGCTTTACCTTTCTATACATTTGATATTAAAGTTGTCGTTTTGCCATTCTTTCGATCTCTCTCACTCTCTCTCTCTCTCTCTCTCTCTCTCTCTCTCTCTCTCTCTCTCTCTCTCTCTCTCTCTCTCTCTCTCTCTCTCTCTCTCTCTCTCTCTCTCTTTCTTCCTCCCTCAATGTTTGCCTTTCACTCTCTCTCCGAATTTCTCTTTATTTCTCTTTCTCTGTCTTCTCCCCTCTACTTTCACGCGCACGACGTCGTGCTTACTCCAGACACAATCACATTCTCACTGGGCGCCTCACAGATTAGCTGGCCAGTGGGCAGCGAGTCCACCAGCTGGACATCAAAGGCTAGAGTTGGAGCAGCAGGGCTGAGGCGAGCCTAGGATTGCTCACGATTCATCGCTTTGTGAAGACGTGCGGAATTAGGACACAAGTCGCAAGGGATGAAGCTTTCAAATCTGGTGCCTTTGCATTAAGTCAATTTCTAAGTCATAATAAGTCTTGGAGATGATGTTTCATTTTTATATCTTTGTCTCTAGTCTCTCTCTGCATCTCTATTTTTTTTCTCTCTATTCCCTTCTCTCTCTCTCTCTCTCTCTCTCTCTCTCTCTCTCTCTCTCTCTCTCTCTCTCTCTCTCTCTCTCTCTCTCTCTCTCTCTCTCTCTCTCTCTCTCTCTCTCTCTCTTTCTCTTCCACGTCATCGCTGTCTTTATCCCTTTCCTTTATACTACTCTGCCCCCTCCCCCCTCGCTCTCTCTCTCTCTCTCTCTCTCTCTCTCTCTTTCTCTCTCTCTCCCTCTCCTCCTCCTCCTCTTCTTCCCAGTTTCTGCAATCCTATGATAAAAGAAAATCAAAGATATAACTTAAAGCACAAGCAACTGAGTTTCTTACTAGCGTTGAGGATCTAGATAAAGACACAACAGCACAGTTAAGTTACGATTAACTCAAATAATTATGATAGCTTGAATTTATAATGCGAATTTTTTAAAATAAGATGGTCAAAATATCTTCCACCTGCTACAAGTATACATTGATACTCAAAGTGACGTGCGCCATCACTGTTACCTATTCCTAGGGTGACATCTAGTAAATTCTAACGGACTCTGCTCACGTGATCGTTGCATTGATTGATTGAATAAAGTTTTATAGACCCAGTCTACAACTAACGGTGATTTCTTTTTGTCATGCAATAGTTGCAACAAAAGTTTTCACATACTGAACTGAGGTGCGTGTACAAAACTGAAAGAGTGGTCAGTATAAACTATAATTATCTTTTGACTTCAGTAATGACCACAGTTTTCAGGAACCAGAGTGATGGGACACGAGCTTCTTAACCACGCCCTCCAGTGGCTTGTAAGGACATGGAGGCGATGAAAAAAATTACCCAAAAGCCATAAAACCTTCTAAGAATGGATTTAAAATACGGCATGCACTTAAAAGCAGAGGAATAACGGCACAGGCATCCCCATCCCCACCCACACACACATATAGAAGTAAATAACAAAGAATAAATAAAATAATAAAGGAGGAGGACATCCGACTTGAAAAAGGTCTCCCATTCTCGTGGTATCCCTCAACAATATCGATATTACTTTCATAAATTTTAACTTAACCCTAGTACTGCGCGCCCATTATATTTAAGCCTCGACCTGACGATAAGAAAAGCGGGAAGGCCAGGCTGGGCTGAGTTAGGGCCAGCCAAATCGATCTCCCAGCTCCAACCCGAGCTCCGTGTGTGTTTTACTCACGGTGGGACCAGTGGCGTCTCGCTCTCCACCACTCACTGCCAGCCGTGTGATCTACGGCCTCGGCCTATCGGTATTTGGTTTCCTTCCAAGCTTCCCTCGCCCTTTCTCCCAGGGCAGGTATGGGTTACGCCCCTCCCAGACCCACCACATCCCTCCTCCGCCTCTCCCTCCCATTACCTCCCTTCCTCTCTCTCTCTCTCTACCTCCTCCCTCTCTCTCCCTCTCCCTCCCCTCCACCTCCAGCAGACAGGCTGTCACGTCAATCACGCTGAAGGCGAGCCTCCCAGATCTTAGCCCTATCTTCACCAGTCTCGCTCGCTCCCGTATTGTTGCTATTTTTTATTTACTTTTTTTGTTAATATCGTTCTTTGTTTTTGCCTCGGTATATAATTGCTAAATTATTGCAGTCGCCAACTGTTTACACAAAAGCCGTTTAAGATGCGATTCCTCAGCAATTATAACAATATCCCGTAATTTCGAGTTGAACACAATTGATACTGTCTAAGTTTAAAATTGGAAATCTTCTAAAGATACAAAACATTGTTAATTTTCTTTCATTTAGCCAATTATCTTTAGAAATTTGGTCGTAACAACTTCATACAATTGGTGGTCAGACAGAAATTATAAAGTAATCTCAAATTTTTTACCATGTTGAATTCAAATTTAAGACTCCATTTTGCCTAGAAAAAATCCACAAAATAATTCCATTGTCTCTAATCTTTGTCTCTATCTCTGCTTTTTTTTTTTTTTTTGTTTTTTTTTTTAATACACCAATTCATTCTCTCTCTCTCTCTCTCTCTCTCTCTCTCTCTCTCTCTCTCTCTCTCTCTCTCTCTCTCTCTCTCTCTCTCTCTTTCTCTCTATTTCTCTCTCTTTCTCTTTCTCTTCCTCTCCCCCCTCCCTCCCTCTCTCTCTCAGACTACTCGATTGCACACTCATTCTTTTAAATAAAGAAATTTTATGTCCGGTATATATCTTATTTATAAAACTGATCATTTTATCATTTGCCCATTCCAATGTCCTTATCGCTAGATTGTCTGATTGAAAAGAGATGTTGTACAGAGCAGCTTCGCGTAGCAGTTAGCACATTAAACCAGGGATCTCTGATTCGGAACCAATCTCAATCCATGAAGTGACAGTGTACTTCCTTAAGGAAATAGGAAACCAACCTAAAATAAGCAAAATTTATTCTTCAAATTTTTCGTTTATAAATCGGCAACCCTCGGTATAGGAAACTTGGTTGTAATTTTAGCAATCAGAGCAGAGATTTTGTCGCATAATTTATGTTTTCTGTGGAGAACTAAAAACCTTTAAAATAATGTGCAGTCTGTAAACAAATACGAAATACACCGTTACATTTTCTGGCTTAATGAAAAAGAGTAAGATAAAAAGATATAATGAGCTTTGCAGATACCTGTAGAGGTACAATTTGAAATACCATATAAAACTTACAGGAAGTTAGGTCACGTCGGATCATTTTATTTTACGTTTTGAAGCGCCTGACGTCACCGGAAACAAATATTCCGCCTCAAGTCTTTTTCTATTTATTATCCTTAACCGCGATATTATAATACATTAGACAGTATTTTAAGTCTTCATCGAAATGCCATTTGACCTCAGCAGTGAGAGATACCTCAATGACTTAATTCTCCAAGGTGTGCCGTTTGAAGAGAAAAATAAAGCAGATTTTGAATTTAAACACAGCCATCATAATTCTGTTGTACAACGTGTTATCTTCGACTCAACCTTAGAAAACGATGAATATTTGATTTTTCTATCTGTTATTGGTTAAATGTGGGAATAATTTTAGCATCTTGAGGTTTGCGCACCCTCCAAGACGGAGAATACGCCCGACAATATTGACAACACTGTAATCGTCAGCTGTTTAAACTCTCGTATTACTTTCACATTCATTGTATGGTTTTGGTGTGAGCAGTCCATCCCCGTACTGGCTCACCCTCGGTGCCTGTCAGAAGCAGTCGCAGGTATGTCTACAGATCTTCTCCCGCTAGGTCTGCCACTGGTCGCCTAACACTGCGGTCTGAGCATTCTAGCCTCGCGTGATTTACATGTTCAACATTTGCCGATGACTTAACACCCTGAGGGAGTTACTCACGACTTCTCTCCCCTCAGCCTGGTGTAACGTGAGTCCAGAACGGCCAGCTGTCGAGCTCTGCCAGGCCACAACCGCCAAGCTAGAGGTCAGCAGTCGTTCAGATAAACAAAGGAAAGTCAAAACGGAAAAATAGAAACAAGGGCTGTTAGAATTTAACAGGGCCTGTTTCTTAGACTGTAATACATGTGGTACACTGTATTTTGAACGCGTGTTCTTGTTCTTCTTCTTCTTCTTCTTCTTCTTCTTCTTCTTCTTCTTCTTCTTCTTCTTCTTCTTCTTCTTCTTCTTCTTCTTCTTCTTCTTCTTCTTCTTCCTCTTCCTCTTCCTCTTCCTCTTCCTCTTCCTCTTCTTCTTCTTCTTCTTCTTCTTCTTCTTCTTCTTCTTCTTCTTCTTCTTCTTCTTCTTCTTCTTCTTCTTCTTCTTCTTCTTCTTCTTCTTCTTCTTCTTCTTCTTCTTCTTCTTCTTCTTCTTCTTCTTCTTCTTCTTCTTCTTCTTCTTCTTCGTCTTCGTCTTCTTCTTCTTCTTCTTCTTCTTCTTTCTCTTCTTCTTCTTCTTCTTTTTTCATCATCATTTAATTTCCCTTTTATCCTCCATTCGCTATATCTTTTTTTTTTTTTTTTTTTTTTTTGCTGAAGATTTCAAGCCCTCCTCTCCCACCCACCCCTCCCCCTTTCCATGAATCCTGTACATTTCGACCTGCGGAAATTCGAAAAGCTTAGAGCAAAAATAATTTTATAAAACTAAAACTCAGCTAAAATCGAAAAAATACATGCTGATTTGAACGGACAAGAATTATTCCATTTCCGAGCTCCATCAAAATATGGTCGATATCACTGAACTAGATAATTAGCTCTTGCACTATACGCGTATGACAAAAACTGGATTAACTTTAAGAGTACAGGAGGAGATCAAGACAACCGAATCCTTACACAAAAGAATTATTTTCAAATGGAGAAGTTGATCTTTGGATAATAATGTTGATCTTTGGATAATAATGTTGGCGTAGATTTTACTCTTGCGCTGATTATAACTTACCAGAGGTTGCGATGGCCAAACCAAAAGATGAAATCCCTGAGGTCGATGAAAATGAGAACAAATCCATGACTTTCCCTCTTAAAAAAAAAAAAAACTTCATTCTGTTTACTCAACAAAAATAAACTGCCGGGAAAAGTGAAGTTTTCAGAATTCAACACAGTCCACTCCACAGAGGTAAGTTTTGGCCGTCACAAGGACAGATACATCTCAAGCAACCACCGAACCTTTGCAGTTCCGGGTCGCCGCAAGTGACGCATGCGCACACACGTGCACTGCCAGATGAAGACAATGTTGCACAGAGTGAAGAATCAGCCGGCCGGGCAGGTTAGAATGAATAACAAATATTATTACTCTAAACAGGCTGGTCTGAGTGCTGGCTTGAAGCGGTTGGGTGAGTTTCATGTAGCGGCCACTGGAGACCAGGCACTGCTCACTATCTGCGGTATTTCTCTCTCTTGGTGGATGGAACCCGCTGGACTCTGTACAGTGTATTTTTACGGTAACTTTCTTGGCGGAGGTTTGGAGGGAGTGAGGGCAGTTACATCAAAGATGAAATAATTGACGGAAGGTAAACAATACAGCTGGCCAAAGGAAGGAAATTTCTGTTTGATTGTATCTTACTATTATTGAACCAAAAAAAAATTGCGAAAGTAGAAAACCGTTCTTGAATATCATTTTAAAGAACACAATATTTCTATGTTTTTTGTTTAATTACATTACTGAAATTAAACTGGAGAGTGATACCGAAAGTAATAAAAACTGAAGAAAGGATAGAAAAGTTAGAAACCGCGCGGGCATTGAGTAAAGATCATTGTAGATAGAGCTGTATCATAAGTCATTTAATAATCGATTTGAGGCTCATGGATTTTTTTATTTTTTTTTTTTTGGGGGGGGGGTTATTTTGTAATTTTGTTTTTTTTTTCCTCGATATAAATGATTATATGTCAAGCTTTAAATTCTGAGAATATGTTATCCACTAAATAAATACTGTTTCGAAATACGCTACTGTTAAGAGCCTTTCTACGCTTAAAAGACAGGTTGTGGTTGTTTTTTTTTCAAAACACATTATTTACTAACGTCCGTTTGTACTCATCATTCCGCCTTGCTCTCTGTGTATGGCTACTCATTAAAACAATACTATCGGTATCTAGTGAAGGCTTAAAATAATAGTATTTACTTTTGCAGTACGGTTTGTTGCACTGATATAACACCGCAACATAAGTAATGACGGGATGTCTCTAATCAAAAAAAAAAAATATGAATATCCACATTGAAACCTTGTCGACTTTTCTGTTCTACCTATTTTTTTTCCGCATCTCACTAAAGGATTTTTGAAGTTTGGGATAAAATATGCTATACTCTTTTGAAAAAAAGTAAATTAGAAGTCTATAAATCTTTGCGTTCTTTTAGCCTAATATGTTGATTCATTTGCCTCTTAGATCGGTTCCAAAAGCTTATGTATTAGATTCCTGAACGTGATATCTGGATAATTTTCCAAAGAACTAAATTGAGTGGTTAAGTTTCAATCGACGGTATACTTAAATTATTATAAGTAAGGCAGGCCGATTTTCACAATCTGAATTCTTTGTTTTTCTTTTTCCTTTTTCTATCTCGTATCTTTTTACTTTCCAGAGTAGGGATATGCCGGAAGATTCTAAAGAGGCCATTAGGAGCTGGACCTACTCTATAGCGTAAGGCGTTGATACTTCAAAGATCACCTCACTCAGATCGGGTGTGTAAAAATATTTGCACTACTTATGTACATATGCGCCAGATTCCTGCGCCTTTGTCCGCACAGGCTAAGGGACATAGTTTTGGGAGCATCCTCCATACCTGGACGTCAATCCCCGGCCACGGTCGAGTGATCTCCCTGCTCAAGCGTGTGACGTGGATGTGCCAGGCTCCCAGAGAGTCTGGTCAACTCGGAATTCTGAAGCTCTCAGGATTGCCGGACACTGGGACAAACGGCAAGATCTGTTGGCGCCTTGGGGACCAGCTAGAGCTTCGTTACTGAAGAGATCTCATTCTACGTCACAAGTCAAGGATGAGATATTTCGTAATGCTGTCTTCAAGGATACTGCTTTTAAATTTGTCCTACAAAGATCTTGCAAAGTATGGAAGTGGCTGGTGCTGTTGTTGCTTCAGTCACAGTCCCTGAGCACTGCTTGGGTCACCCCCTCGGCTCTCTGGGGCTGCCTGATGACAGCGCTTTGTGCCGTAGTAACAGAATACTACTACCATGTTGTTTTAACCTTGTCTTTTGTAATGTTTCCGTGAATACCAAACAGCGGTTTTTAACAATCCATTCATTCAGTCTAGCTTGTCGGTTTTTTATCTTTTTCCCCCCCTCTATTGATGAAGCTTTCTTGGCGCGCTTTACAACAGTCAAAAGTGTAAGTGTGTAGTAACAGTACCAAAATAGCAAGACCCTTAGTTTTGAAAGGTCTCAGCCTTGTGATTGTCCTCTTTCAGCGTCGCTTTCCTCCTTAAATCAGTTTAAACAAATCTTAGTGTATTGGCTAGCACAGTGGGTGTTGGACGGTGGCTTCCAAAATTTACAACTTGATGTTAAATCGCTAAATGGATTGCTTAATACTTCTTTGACAAGACTAGGCATATTATACGAAATATTTAAATACTTGTCAAGCAGCTCAAGGCAGGAAAATGACTTTCTCAATGAATTATTCGTTCAAATCCGTAACAACACATCATTGAAGTGTGGGGAAATCCGTAACATGGAATCACTGGAGTGTGGGGGTGGGAGCATAACCATACCACTGTCGTTTTTCTTGGGACAGAAAAAAGCATCATGTCTAAAACAAGCCAGAAAACTTCAGCCTCGTTCTATATAGTTTTTCTCATTCAGTTGAGGCACTCAGATAGAGTGGTTACGTTATTTCCTTGAGAATATTGGTGGGACAATAACTATTGTATTTATATCTGTTTACATTAATTTTATGGTTAGTTATGCCAAAAGCAGCCATGCGAAAAAGGACATAATCCATGATGTTTTTGAAAGGACATCAAACATAACTTTGTATAATTTTATCTTGAAAATTTTCGATTTTTTTTTTCTCTTTTCACCTCATAGCCGTAGTCGCCTCGCTCACTTTGCACCCGGCGAATCCAAGCCAGAATTTCGATGGCCGCGCTAAGGTGTGCCATGCTGGCAAGGCGCACTCTGGTACCCTCTTCTACAGTGTGAGAGGCACTGGGCTCTCGACATACCGCGCCTGACGGATGGCCGTCCTTAGGTGTACCATGCTGGCAAGGCGCACTCTGGTACCCTCCTCTACAGTGTGAGGACCACTGGGCTCTCGACATACCGCGCCTGACAGCTATGATGGACGTGAACCGGTGCTTCACTGCTCGCCATTCTCGATAAACTAGTATGAGTCAAGAGGAGAAAAATAAAATCCTTAGATATAGAGAAATCTTTCACAGTAGTTCAATCAGAGGACTTTGAGGAACCTTATTCTTCTGTAGCGAGCGGTTTTACACTCTGGTGCACAATTAAGGGTCCCGAAACTGTTAAAATTGACGCAAAGTTGTATAGTGATCTTTATAAAAGCATAACCAAATTTGTATTCATTTTTGACCGACAACATATAGTGGATTTTCTCGTAAGCATTGTGTTACTTCTATTTAAGCAATTGAAAAAGTCTAAAATAAATTAAGTTGGTCTCAAACTGGGTCGTCAAAATTGATCTAGATGCCCTCATTACCAGAACACTCTTTTTTCTCATTTTGCGGTAACAAGCATTACTTATTTTTTAATTTTTTTGCGCGCGTTGTTCTGAGTTGAAGAACCTCTTACTGCATAACTGTAGCCTCTAGATTAATGATGGCAACAAAAGTAGTACTGTACATAGGTGGCAGCAACAGTGTGATTTATGGCGACAACAGGCAATACAGAGCATTATTTGACCCAATTGGAAGAATTCTCACAAGTAAATAGTGTTTAAATCTAAAATCACTTCGCCTTGTAAGTAGGCTAAGTCCGTCAGCTATTTCTTTACTAAATAAATACATGTAGTCTACAATCAATTAGGCTTTTTCTATTCAAGATCTGAAGGTGGTCTTTGAAAATCAATGGACATTTTTCATTTTAGTCTACTGGCTGATATTCTTATTCTACCTCTCTGAAGAATACAAGAACCGCGTCCAATAATACTGGCGCAGGGCGCAGGCCGTACTTATTTGTCCGGACTATATTCTTCCCCAACGAGCCAAAAAATGGTCAAGTGGTCATTAGCTCGTGGTCAAGGCGTGATAATGCCTGCTTCTGTGGTCCTGACTGAGGGCGGAGTTGGTACAGACCTCTTCTATGTTGAAGCTTCACAGAGATCTTTTTTTTTAAGTTATTTGTTTTTAAGGGCAGTCTCTCCTACCAAGTTGTGTTGACAGAGCATCCTTGTCTCACTCGCTGAGGAGAGCAGTCAGGTGTTCAATTCGAAGGTGTCACTTTTTATGTTGTCATTAATACGCAGTTAAACTTTGTTCTGTTACAATTCCTACTTTGCGTGGATGGATTTTATCAAAGGGTCATAAATTTTCTTTTAAACACATTTCAGTACCGTGCTGGATCTCTTTGTTTCTTTTCTTTTCCTTCCTTCCTGTTTTAAAATAAAACTGGTAAATTTCTAGTATTATAAAAGGCTTTGAATCATTAAAGCAGAATTTCTTTTCGTGTTTTTCCCGCAAACTATTACTTCTAACAACCGTGACATTCAACATCGCATCTGTGAGCCGCACTGAGTCTGCGGTGCAGCTCACCTAGACGAAACACAGGCGAGAGAGCGTGAGAAAATCTGCGACTCCACACAGCATTAAAAACAATGCGAATGTGGACTTGGTTATCCGCTGATCGTAAATGTCTACAGAGGATCCAAGTTTAATATGATTGTAAGTATCTTGAGAGGGTGGAACAGGCTTTGGACGTCTTTTTCCTCCTCCTCCTCCTCCTCCTTCTCCTCCTCCTTCTTCTTCTTCTTCTTCTTCTTCTTCTTCTTCTTCTTCTTCTTCTTCTTCTTCTTCTTCTTCTTCTTCTTCTTCTTCTTCTTCTTCTTCTTCTTCTTCTTCTTCTTCTTCTTCTTCTTCTTCTTCTTCTTCTTCTTCTTCTTCTTCTTCTTCTTCTTCTTCTTCTTCTTCTTCTTCTTCTTCTTCTTCTTCTTCTTCTTCTTCTTCTTTCTTCTTTCTTCTTTCTTCTTCTTCTTCTTCTTCTTCTTCTTCTTCTTCTTCTTCTTCTTCTTCTTCTTCTTCTTCTTCTTCTTCTTCTTCTTCTTCTTCTTCTTCTTCTTCTTCTTCTTCTTCTTCTTCTTCTTCTTCTTCTTCTTCTTCTTTACAGCATCCTTCTTTTTCTTTCTTTCACATTATCCTACACCCCTCCCTTTTTCTTTTTCCTCGCTCGTTTAAAGCTGTACCCTTTGAATGAAGAAGAAGCATATTGCACTATCAGAATCTACAGTAAATTCAACGCGAACCGCACAAAGCCATGAAATCTGCCTCAGATTTTCATCACGATGAAAGAAGAAAAAATAAATAGCCAATTTACACGTTCCGGCATTTTCGGTTCTAATTCGGCTCTTGAGCAGTATAAAACCTTGCCAATGACAGGAAACGCGTTTCAAGCGTGTGGAATGAAAATGCGTGTAGGACGCAATACGTTGTATTACAATATTGATAGAGAGTTCGCCTTGTCATTGTTCAAAACATCTAAATTCCCTAGCACAATGGCTTGACGATTGTGGTGTGTTGTGTGTGACAGCATATCACAAGTGTCTCTTCAGTGGAAAAAGATTGTATACGCAATATGGCACATGCCCCGATCAAATAAGAGACAGGGCTTTCATGTGAAATCTAGCCATGATGAGAAAGGGAAAAGTGGAATAAGAGGAGATTCAGTGTGAGAGAGAATAGGACAGGTTGAAGGAAATACGAACTTGTTATAAATGCTGTCTTTTATCCCTTTCCCTCCCTCCGAAAAAAAAAGGGGGAAGGGGGGGGGGGGAGGAAGGTGGCAGATAGAGATCTTTAAAGATTTCCATGGTGCATAATTATCTAGTTATCTGAAAGAAAAAAAAATTTAGTTATTTTCTCTATAAAAGCAGACATTTCTTATATTCTGTCTTCTGACCATTGCGATAAACTCAAATCATTACGAGATGAAGACTTATTTCAAGAGTTCCTGATTGCTTTTTAAAAATTGTTTCTGAAAATAATACATTTTTGTTCATTTTGAGACAACCACAATTAAGGCAAAAGATGGATAATAAAGTTTATGGTTCATATAAGTTCAAAACTCATCGGAGAAGCGTAGAAGAACTGCCGCGTTATGAAAGAAAAAAACTGCTCAAATTTTACATTTTCATATTTGTTAATGCCTTGAATTGAAAGAAGGTATATTAAAATGTCTTAACAGCAGTTTGAAACTATTGATGAATTTTAGGAAAACTGAAAAGTTACATTGTTCTTTGATACTCGAGGTAAGAAAATTAATTAGAATAGTTAGCTTCTTTTGTAAAATCCAAACAGATTTTCAACATCATGCAGGTTTAAATAAAAGTTTAGCTATAAATTACTGCACAGCAGGGTCCACTTAGGCACTTTTTTGCTGGAGTTTACGTGTTATAAGCGTTTCAAAGATCTAAGAAGATTTGGAAAGTCCAGAATCAGCTGATTTGTCAAAAATATTATTTGATCTGATACAACTCTTGTGTACTATCATGATCCCGTCCTTTAGTTGTGTCTTCTACACATACCTGCGGCAGAGTTATACGGTTAAGGTGAGACCTCAACTGGTCTTTGTCGGAGCCAGAACAGGCTGAGCCTATTGACGGAGAGCTGTGTATTGTGTGCACGTCTCAATTGGAGAGACAAAACCTCGGGGCTGCCGATCAGAGATAAGGAATACATTGTGAGAAACTAGCATTTAATCATATAATTGCTTGTTACCTTTCAAGGGCTAACAACCTCTTTTTTTTTTTTTTTTTTTTTTTGCGGCATAATGCAATACCTATTCCTTTTTCTAGAGCAAATATAAACGGGAAGGTTTATAACGAGAACCATTTATCTTCTAGGTTCCTTCTCACAGCGATTGTTTCATCCCAACTGTGTTAAGCCAAACTTGCAGCTAGCCAAGCCGGTCCCATAAACAGAGCATCTAATTCCCGCGTCCCCCCGAAACCCCCGTCACTATCAGACAAACGCATCTCTCGGCCGGCAGGCAAACGGCTCTTGGCTTTCCTCGTCATGCGCCTAGCTGTAGCCTTCCCATCAGCCCGTGCGATCAGCTCCGGCGGCCCCTAGCATGTCTGCGTGACGGAAACGCCCCTGAGACAACGAGCTTCGATAGAAAATGTGTTTTCTTTGGGCAAGGGATGATAAATTTGGAGAGACGTGGAAAAAAAAGGGCAATATATCAGAGAGAGAGAGAGAGAGAGAGAGAGAGAGAGAGAGAGAGATAGATAGATAGATAGAGAGAGAGAAAGAGAGAGAGAAAGATAGAGAGAGAGAAAGAGAGAGAGAGAAAGATAGATAGATGGAGAGAGAGAGAGAGAGAG
Organism: Elysia crispata; assembly: GCA_033675545.1. Lineage (NCBI taxonomy): Eukaryota > Metazoa > Mollusca > Gastropoda > Plakobranchidae > Elysia > Elysia crispata. Next base: position 913,488 of record JAWDGP010003469.1, read on the forward strand.
AGAGAGAGAGAGAGAGGGGTGTAGATGTGGTAATTTGTATGTCAGATTTTTAGTGCGCTTCTTCTAACTTTTCTTTACACGTTGTATTGATAGATTTGTTCACAGATGTATGGAAAACATGTATTGAAATTAACAAAACACGCAGTGATCATGGAAGGAAATTTTTTTTTTTTAAATATGAGAAAGTGACAGAGGGTGGAACAATGGAACAACACTAGAGATCAGTAAATAAATAAATCAGTAAATATGTAAAACAGATCGAAAAGGTAGAAAGGTAGACAAAAATATGTAAAAAGGTAATGGCTAGACAGACCGCTTTCGTGGAGAGGAAAAAGAAGAAACAGGGTGAAAAGAAAAAGTGTGAAAATACGCAAGATGAAAAAAGAACAAAAAAAAAAAAAAAATATTTAGTTGGAGAAAGAGCTTCAGATCGAACATTTGTAATGAGAGGAGGGTATCAAGAGTGGAGTGAGAGGGGCGAAGTGGAGGGAGGCTCGGGAGAGGCTGAGGTTAGGGGAGGTCACCGAGTTGCTGGCCCTGATTTTAGCCGGGCTGATCTCCCCTTTGCTTTGGTAGTCTGAGGGTGGCTGTTGGGCTGGTGGCCCGGGGTCATCACTCCCTCATCAAACTCTTGCTCAATGGGCTGGGCTCGGACAGTTTGGCTCTGGACTCTGTTCTGTGGTCCTGGCTTGACCTGTCTGTGTGGGTACGGGGGCCCCGGGTGGTGCGGAAGAGAGAAAAATCACGCCCAATGTATAATCTATGCCTTTCGCGCCTGAACCACTTGAAGGACTTGAAACTTCCTGATTTTTTTTTTCCTTTTTCTAGATTATACTTCTTTGATTCAGCTCTTACGATGTTTTTTTCTTATAAAAACTTGCCTTAAGCACGAGGAAATGAGCACCGTTTCTGTATAAGTAAGCATGTTGAGTTCTTAGTGTCAAGACACATCAATCAATGAGCGAAGCTTTAAACAATCGCTGCTACGAGTCTGTCTCTTCGAGAAGAAAGGAAGCTCCTTGTAGCAGTTTTGAATGAACTTCCATCTGTTCTTTTTGTCATGTGACTGTATTCTAGTTTGTTCTTAGAACTGGAAGAAATGTTTATTGGTCTCTTCTCTTATCAAGAATTGCGGAGCAGTTTTGCTCATTTTATTGCATGCTGGGTTTTTGGGTTTTTTTTTTTTTTCTATTAATCTGTTAGTTAGGCGGTGTCTGTTTGTACTTCTGGTTTATTGCTCTGGTTGCTATTGGTGTCTTTATGTTGAAAATCTTTGTCGCTTTCATCAATGTATGATTATCGTTACTGATGGTTGACAGTTGTTGCAAGATAATTATACTAATAAAATGTACAAACGTTTCATCTAATAAGATGAACCCTATTATTTTGCCTTTTTATGAAGTTAAAAAAATAAGTACGTTCGATTCGTACATATAAAAGTTTCTCTCTTGGAAGCGATTTGTTTGCAATCAATTTTTCAACACCCTTTCATGACAGGTGTTTCAATAATATAGTTGCATTTTAAGAGACCGGGATATTAAGAACGTATTTCTTGTTCCCACACGTAAGCACATTCTATTCTTTCCCTTCCACTGTGTACGTGTTTTTGTACGCTTTAAATCTTTACTATTTACATGAGAATTATTTTGTTTTTTCTCTTCATCAAGGTTTACTTTATCAATTTACATCTTTGAGGTAGGTTATCAGATCGTCGATGAAAGTTTTATACAAAAGAATGAATTTTTTTTTTTTGCAAAACCCATGGCAAAACAACGATCTTACTGGTTGTGAAAACACTGAAAAATATCAGTGCAGCTCAAATGGAATTAAAAAAAAAAAACACTAGAAGAAATGTTTTGAGACGAGAAAGATGGTAGAGGTGGAGAAACATTTAAGGAATGAAGACACAAATACGAGAATTCGTAAACATGGAATGCCGAAAATATTTGGCAAAAATGAAGAATGATGCTGAAGATGGAAAAAAAATATAAAAAGCAAAAAAGAAACCCAACACGTAAGCTTAGAGATGTCTGCTCCTCTAGTGCTACCAAGTCTTGTGGGAAGACAAGGAGGCTTAAATCACTCCCATCCTGGGCAGGAGAAGATAAGTCTTGTGGGCGGAAGAGATATTTGGGCAGTTTATCCCCCCTTGCCGAGAGGTCTCCGGCTAAAGCGCCTCAGAACTTGGGGCCCGGGCCTGGTCTGTTATCTTTTCTTCCCCATTCAATTAGAAAATGATCGATTTCGGACGATCCCTGTGGGGGGAAGTGCCGCTGTGGTAATCGGGGGAGGGTTAAACTGGCGTCTGTCGACGTAGAGCTTCATACCTCCCCCTCTCTCTCTCTGTCTCTGTCTCTGTCTCCCTCTCTCTCTTTCTCTCTTTCCTCTCTCACTATCTCTTTCTCTTTCTCTCTCTCTCTCTCTCTTTCTCTCTCTATCTCTCTCGCTCTGTATCTCGGTCTCTCTCTCTCTCTCTCTCTCTCTCTCTCTCTCTCTCTCTCTCTCTCTCTCTCTTTCTTTCCCTGAACCTCTCGTTCTGTATTATTCCCCCTCCCCCAGTTAATAGCATGTCACTTCATCTCACCAAACATATCTGGGAACGATGGAACACCTCAAAGCGTGTCTGTGTTTGGATGAAGGGTCTTAACTAAATTCGTAAAAGCAGTAGAAGAAAGTGAAGAAGGACCTGTCCAGGATTTTTTCTTTCTTTATGTCTAAAAATGTGAAAAATCGTTATGTTTCATTGGGCTGTGAGTGGGCCATCTCTGCTGCTTGTGTTGTATCGTGAAATAAAACGTACAGCCGTGAACATGTTTCTTTCCAGTCACGGAAAAACGGAATGACTTTGAGCTGCCCCGGTTTTTAAAAAGTTGACGAAGAAGAGAAGAATGATGGGGAGGGAGACCAATAATGGTGAAAGGAAGATGAGATGGAGAAGTAGGGAGAGAGAAATGTTGGGGAGATTCAGGAGAAGGATAAAAGTTGATTTCGTCACTCTTTTTATTTTTTTTGTTTTTGTTTTGTTTTTAATATCTCTGTCGAGAAAATAATTATGCAGCCTCAAACTGCTGTTCAGCGATTTTTCTTTCATTTGAATTGAAGCAGTGAATTTAACTTTAAAGCGATACACAAGCACACACACACACACTCTGTATCTCTCTGTATCTCTCTCTATCTATCTACCTATCTCTCTTTCTCTCTAACTATTTATCTCTCTCGCTCGCTCTCAGAGTCTCTGCCTTGCATTAATCTCTTACTTATGCACGTATCTTTTCAAGAGAAAGAAATATCGTTGGATGGCTTTAAATAGTTTTATAAAAACAGCAATAAGTGTAAAAACCAGAGAACCTTTTCAGTCTCATAAGTCCATACCATTTCTTTTGCTCCGCAATGACATTTTACAGAACCATAAATAAACAACAAAAACGACAAATGTTAGTGCAGTATGTTAATTATACCTTAGAAGGCTAAAACCCTGTTTGTTAGAGATAAATCTTTAATCTAACTTTTTTAAAATCATACTCGTTAGTTTGTTCTCACAGAAGCGACGTAAAAAGTGCAGGAAAGTCAATTTTTTGTAGTTGTGGGTTCATCTTTTTTAATAAGAAATCGATTCTGGTAAAGCAATGTGTTCCATCAAGAGTATCGACAATAATAATCTCAAAAGTGAAATAAAAGAATCAAATAAAATCAGTATCAATAAATACACAATAAAAAAACTTTAAGACCTGCATGTTCAGCAGACTAGTTCAGGTCTGTCTTTACAATGTGATTTAAATCTTTGAAAACTAATTACTCAAATGGATTTACAAAACATTACAAATCCGGGCGTATTATGACAGTGCAACGTGGCTTCGGACTAGCTTCAGAGCTGGGTTTGGAGAAGTAACAGCAGATAAAGGTTTTAACAGCTTCTCAGATTAAAAAAAGACAGGTTATTACTTAGGCTTGAAGACTTGCAATTTATTTGTTTCATTTATTTTTCAATAAACTAATTTTTCGTCTTTTTTTTTTTTCTGAAACAAATTCTTTGACAATATTGCTACAAAACAGTTTCCTTGGCCTTGTAAGAATGATGTATATTTTTAGGTCAAAGTTCACAATACTTAAACTAGCAGTTTGGCAAACCAAAAAACTTAACTTCGTGTTACATTATCTCTTGAGACAAGACCAATTCAGTGGAGTTTCTAAGTAACTGTATTAATCTGTTAACGGGTCTTAAAAAGGAAAAACACGAAGTTTTTACTCCGGGGATGCATTACATTTTAGACCTCAATTAATAATGAGACTGGAATATGAAAGCAATGTCATGTTTTCCGAAGACGCCAAGTTATTTTACTTTAAATCCCACCCAAGCTTTATATGGGGCTATTGTTTAGTAAGATTATGGTATCCAGTTGCAATGACATAGATGATGTGAAAATGTGACTTTTATATCCAATCCAATCTAAAATTTGAAAATGCTTCTCGAGTTGGGCATAGAAAAGTCCTGAGGAGAGTTCCAACAGCCAGGAATCGAAACTTCTTAATATTTCAGATTTCGATTTCTAAAAACTAAACCGGTAGAGTCTTGATCATGGTAGAGAAATCGATTTCGAGTTAGATATTAGAGCCTGTTTTGCATACAATACAGAATCGAAATGTCAAATACTTAGGGTTCGCCTATATTATATTTCAGAAGATCGAAACGGTTCCAACAGAAAAAAACTGCTTCAGTGATGAATCGGAAGAACCAGTATTTGCTGTGATCTGGTTAATTGGATTATGTGTAAAGATCAGGTTATAGAGGACGCAGGAGTTACGGCAGTGACGTACCGCCATTCCAACATACATGAGATCGATAGTCAGGAAGTGCGGCGCTAAATCGAGGAGAAAGGACTAACTTTGTACCAAAGTTACAGCTCTCTAACCACAGGGATCAATTGTTAAATCTGTACAGAGCATTATTACGCGCTTCTCTAGTGCCTGTTTCGGTATTGTGCGGTAAGATATCCAGAAAAAAGGTTTGAGATCTTCTGCCGTAATCGGTCTAGCAATGGAACCGGATAAACCAGTTGAAATGAACACATTCATGTCATTGAGAAGCATCGTGGTTGCATTGTTGTTTGAAACTTGGCTTATGACGACTACAGTCAAGGTCGTGGTTGCCAAGTTTCATAACCTCCTGTAGTAATTATTTTGAACATACATGGTAATACACAATGTCCTCGAAGACACATGCTGTAATCTTAACCCAGAACAAGTGGCTGAACAAACATGATTTCAACAGTCAAGGATATACAATCGAAGCGAGTTTCTAATCCTCTAACAATTTTCACCTTGCCTTAAGAAAACAGTCATTTGTCGGCTGTTGTACATTCAATGCGCAACATGGCACCACAATGTCAATGTATCTCTAACTAACACAGAACTAGTCTAAAATGTCTAGATCTAGTCACAGTGATGGGTTGGACAGCCAGTCTGAGGAGGTACCACACATTCAGGGAGGGGTCACACAGGGGTCATCTCAATAGCATCCAGCAGGGTAACAGGGGTTGGTGGTGTACGAACCTGCTGGGTGCATGGGCGGTTCCATGGTCAGGGGCGGCGTCCCCTGCGATGGGGGCAGGAAGGTGAGGCCTGGAGGAGGACCGTCAGGATGCTGCCCCATGAAGTATTCTCCATACCCTTGGTAGCCGGGGTAGAAGTCACCACCGTTATCTGTGGGGGGAAAATGAGAGAGAACCACAAAGAATGGATTAGTTGTACCATAGGTTCGTAGAGTTTCATGACAAATCAATATGGGCATTTTTAGATAAATCATTATTTTTTTTCCTTCATAGCAAAAATCTGTTTCTTTTTCGTAGAATACTTGAGACTTTAGAGAGAAATACAATTAGTATATAAGATTTCCAAAGATAAAATCATGCAGTGCAAGTTCGGTGGTCGTTGCTTTTCTTTTTCTTTATTGCTTGTTTCTCTATTGTATAATTTCTCCTTGCATTAGCATAAAAATCAGCTTAGTTATGGAATGGATTATCACTAGGACAATCGAATATTATGTGAAAACCATACATTAAATAGAGTTTTTGGAGATGTTTCTTCGTGCCAAGCTTTGTGGTATGTCAAAGATCCCCGAGGATCTTTATCCAGTAAAATGTATTCTCAGATCACACTATACATCTCTTTCCTATTATTTCATGACGCTTTTTGGCCTTTAAATTTTTATCTTTTTAGTTTATTATCGTACCACAATAGAGATGCTATTTTCCCACTCTGTGAACCACAGATGTCCTCTGTTGGGTGCTACACACAAAGCGGAGAGATATTTTCAACCATCACTTTCTGACCCTTGCAAAATAGCACGTCGGCTCCATGGGAGGTGAGCTAATCGTGCAAACCATAAGATAGAGTAGAGCCGCATCAATTTTATTTTATATAAAGTTTTTATTATTATTATTCCTATGGACTTTTTTGTTTTGTTTTGGAAAGCCGTAATATAAATGCAAGAAAAACGAAAAAAAAAAAAGCAGAAATAAAAAAAGTGCAATGAAAAAAAAAGTATGAAAGATGGGCAACAAGCGTATCTCGCCCTACTTGCCAATTTTTTATTATTTTTTTTAACACTAGAACACATGTTGATATAATCCATTACACCCCCTAATGGGAATTCATTTTGAACATAGTTAAACAAGTAAAAGATGCTCTCGTTCATACATCTGCATTTTATTTCCTTGACACGCACCAACTTGCAGTGCCCTCAAAAGTTTTCTAACATTTCTTTGCCAGCATTGGTCTTTTTCCAAATTTTTTCCCAATCATAACACAGAGACAGAGACAGAGAAAGAGAGAGAGAGAGAGAGAGAGAGAGAGAGAGAGAGAGAGAGAGAGAGAGAGAGAGAGAGAGAGAGAGAGAGAGAGAGTGTGTGTGTCGTTATTTTTTTTTTTTTTTTTTTGGGGGGGGGGGGGGACGGGGTGGTTTGGGTGGGGGGAGGAACGGGGGCTGAGGGGGACATCAAAAACAATGCAAGTAGAAAAGCGCCTCAAACACGGATCAACCCAGGACAGGTAACCCTATCGGCTTGTGGTTGGTTGAGTGAGTTGCGGGCCCTGTGAAGACGGTTCCAGTTTCACGTCACACGGTTGTCGTCCACGTACCGCAGGGTGCACCGTCTGTTGGTGACGACCCATGTCCAGCAGGAGAGGACACGTCCTGTCTGCGGTCTAGCGACCTGTGGGGCCACACATGACCCCGGCTTGCGGACTGATCATGAAGCTGATCAGAACTCTGCGCTTGCTTTCTTTTAAGGTTTAGAACACCCTGTACTTCAGTGGCTTGCACCTTCATTCTTAAAAGGGCAAGGATATTTTATTTTGGGTTTTTCTCTTCCTGTTTTATGTTAATCTATCTGTATGACTACTTGTCTTGTCAACAGTCTTTCTATCTTGCTCGTGCTTCCCATTTCCTTCGCTATATTCGTTGGCAGAATTTAGGTATCATCTGCTTAGTATAGAGATTTAGTTCCAATTGTGCGTGCTGGAAGTTCCTGGTCTTTGGAAAACGTGCTTTTCTAGTTTATGTTATGTACAAAAAAAAAAAAAGAATTTTAATAGAGAATATCACGAAAGAGAGTGAAATATATAATTATATTGAGAGAAAGAGATTAAGTGACCCACGTAATAACAGGCATCCATATATATATATATATATAATTATATATATATATATATACATATATATATATATATATATATAATTATATTGAGAGAAAGAGATTAAGTGACCCACGTAATAACAGGCATCCAAATAAACATATCGATAGACAGAAAGGTTCAATAATAGAGAGACTGAAAGAGAGAAGTAGTCTCTGAGGATGTAAAAGAGAAAGGGAGCAGGAGATCAAAAAAGAACTTAGCGTTAAAGAGATTGAAATAAAGAAGACGAAGAAGAGAGAGAGAGAGAGAGAGAGAGAGAGAGAGAGAGAGAGAGAGAGAGAGAGAGAGAGAGAGAGAGAGAGAGAGATAATTTAGCCTCAACTGAAAATTCGGTTGTTTTGTGGCAGTAATCAATCCACAGACACAGCTTTCAACGGAGGTCATGGATAAAGCTCTTTACATCCTATATATTGATAAGACAAGACTTTAATGTGCAATAGCCTTAAACATCAATAAATAAATCAGAAGACGAGGAGAATTGACCCCACGCAAGTTCAAACGGTTTGGGCGAGTGGCCACACGTCGCCCACTGATATGGGTGGTTGGGCCTGGACAAAAGCTAACCGTGCTGGATCCAACTGGCCCCATCGGCTGGACTGTCACTACTGGTCGGACATGGCAGCGTAAAGTTAGAGATGTTCATCTCATCTACACTCTTGCTTCACGGTTTCTCTCTTTGGTGTTTTTTTTTTTTAACAGTGCGTTCGAAGTTTTGTTGTCCTTGCTTCAATTTGAAAACATTCTACGTTATTATTAATAGGGTTACTTCACATGAAATGCATACGTTTTCACTGAACAATATACGTGTAACAGTATCAAGGTTCCTATAGTGTGCTGTAAATACCATGCACTAATTTCTCTCCTAAAAATTTAAGGAAAGAGGAGAAGTGCGGGCAAAAATATATAAATACAATAGGCTCAAAAATATATTTTTACGCGCCTGCCAGAAAATACTTAAAATAGATCTATGTAGCTTACGGTGTTGTCCTTACTTTATTTGAAAACTGCAATTTTTGATCTTTCACTTGGTTATTTTTACGAGTGCTTGTTGACCTCGTAAAGATCAACTTTATTTTCAGACTTTTTGTTAGGAAAAGATCTCTCAGGTCTACCAAACAGGAGTGATTTACCACTGTGTATCTTCACAGAGCATTCTGGATGAAGATGGTCCAACTCTTAAATATTTGTCCCACAAGAACTTGCTTTTGAATAGTAAACCGAATGAAACAAATCAAGTCATAGATCCTGTAAAGTTTGTAGAGATGTATTTATGCTTTGCAATAAGATTTGACTAGAGTCAACATCAAGTGAAAAAAAATGTTTCAAAATGAACTAATAACTATCCAGATTGTATTTTTTAAAAGCTGTATTCTCTCAGGAATTCTACCTAGAAGCTTTGAATTTCGATGAAATCTGACCCCGTGTCTTAAAAAAAAAATAAAAAGAAGATTTGTGCATTTGCTTTGGGGGATCGACTAGAAAACATTTTGACTGTTGTGAAGTGGTAAACAATCAAGGTGAGAGGTGCACAGTGCGCACTGCCTAGCTTAGCCGAGCAGGTTTACTTACCTCTCTCGCTAACCCATCAATGCAGCTACACTCCAGCTAACCTCGGCTAGGATGCTTTTTTTTTTTTGCTTTGTTATGTTTTGTTTTGTTTAGCTACGAGCTGTCATGGCCGCCTTAAGAAGTCAGCAAAGCGATATGCAAACTAACAGGATTTGATTCCCATCCCATAATACCCCGCCGCCAATGACATCACAAGCTGTCTGACGCAGACGTCAAAACGTCGCGCATGCGGACCAGAATATTCTTGACAGGAAGGCTCCATTTGCATAATTTTCGTTTTAAACAGGCAAGAGCCCCCCACAGAGCAGATGGAGAAAATATCGCCTGATCTAATCGTGCTCAGAAATCTTTTCACATTTGAGATGACGGAGAAATGGTTACTAAAAAAGTTTTCTTTTTTTAAATATTTTGAAATAATCAGAGAAGCAACCAAGGACGAAGAGAAGAGACTTTTAAATGTCCAGAACGCTTCGGTTTTTTTTTCATTTTACTCACTGGTGAAAAATTATAAAAGACTATAAGAAGCGATGTTAAGTCCATCACAAACTGAGCAGTATACAATTATAAAGAAAAGGTAACCAATTGGAAAAACAGAGGTTGGGATGTAGGAAGCAAAGTGCTTTTCACGATTGTTTAAGCCATCAAGAGAAAATAATCGACAACGTTTCTTGCTAATGCTCATTGGTCTTTATCTTTGTAACAGAGAAACAAGAGGATAAAATTAGGTTATTTTAAAGGAGTGGGTGAGAGATAGAGAGCGAGGGAGAGAGAGAGAGAGAGAGAGAGAGAGAGAGAGAGAGAGAGAGAGAGAGAGAGAGAGAGAGAGAGAGAGAAAGAGAGCGAGCCAGAGAGAGACAGCGAAAGATAAAAGGTATAAAGAGATATGCAGCTGCAAAAAAAAAAATTAGCATAAAATAGTAAAGAAAAAAACATCTCTAAAACAACCATTATTAAATTTGTAGATCTCCAGCGGGCCGTGCCACAAGCATGCTGGGACAGGCAGCGCAGGTGGACTGGGCCCGGACAGAGATCCTAGAATCGATGGCTGAGTCACAAAGGCGCTCTAAATCGGACGCCAAAGCCAGGAGTTTGTTTTCTGCCTACTGCTAATTCAGACTTAACGTTCGTGACAACTCAAAGGTCTGGACCAGAGTTTGTGGTGGACACTGGTCAAACTCACTGACCAGGGGACTGAAGAAGGACGTTCGGGGCTAACCAGTGAAAGGTCAATATAGGAAGCAGATGACGCAGCTCAATGTCACACTTCTCTCTCTCTCTCTCTCTCTCTCTCTCTCTCTCTCTCTCTCTCTCTCTCTCTCTCTCTCTCTCTCTCTCTTTCTCTCTCTCTGTCTCTCTCTCTCTCACTCTCTCTCTCTTTCGTTTGTTTATATATTTTTTCTTTTCTACATATATTTCCTTTGGTGAGCTATATTTTAAGACGTATATTCTCATAGCTGGGGGTAAGTGTCGAAAATTGCTAGTCTTCCCTATTCAATGGCGCAATCCACAGTCCACTTCTAACAGCACAGTGGTAAATATACCACGCCAGTAGCAACTCCCCAACCGTTCCGTCGCTATTGACACCTGGGTCTGAGAAGTCTTGTCCACCATATCAGCACTATAAGTGGACAATGCTTTGGTCAACTGGTCAAGTCCTGTCCGATGTCGGGCTGGTCAAGCACCTTGAGAGCCGTGTGTCCACCCAAGACCAGGTGTGAGGGAGTCTCGGTGTATCTCTTGTTTTCTTTTCCCAACGTCCACATTCAGTTGGAGATCGGTCTTTGCCGATGATTTGGACACCCCTCCCGACAGCACCCGTGAGCGATTGTTTGGGGGATATTGGTCAGTATTGTCCACTCAAGAATGTTGAGCTGGCCGGCAAACACTTTTTGACCCCCACGCCGACACTGGAGAATGGAGGAGATCGTGAAACGAGAGAGAGGAAGCCGCGGCGGATGGCAGTGTAAAAAGTTTTGGGGTTGGCAAAGTCTATAGAACCAAGCCAGGTGGGGGCCAAACTAGCTTGGGTCAATGTAGCTTTTTGAGCCTTCGCTCTGGACAAGTGTTTGCGAATTTCACAGTGAAGAGTTACAGCGTATGCGTGTCGAGGGTACAGGGCAGGAAGGGGGTGGGGGTGGGGGAGGATGTTTAAAAATACCGTTTCTGTACAGCTACAAAAAAAATGTAGTTGACTATGGTCGGGTCAAAATAAAGAGAGACAAAGAGTAAGGGATTCAAAGAGAAAGAGAGAGAGAGAGAGAGAGAGAGAGAGAGAAAGAGAGAAAGAGAGAGAGGGAGAGAGGGAAAGAGACAGAGAGAGAGTATTTAGAGCAGCTGGAAGAGTGTGAAAAGCATATAGCAAAATCTCAAACTCACAAGAAATTTAGAACCCCATTACTTTGCCACTTTCTATAAAATCTCAGGTAATAAAAATAATCAACTTATGAAAAAAAAAAAAAACAGAAAAGCAAAGTGTCAAAAATATCAAGTAAACGGCGCTGGGTAAAAAGTGCCTATAGTAGACCTGACAGTCAGACAATGAATTTATAGAAAAACCCTGCTTAAATATAACACTTGGCTAAACAAAATGATATTGTGCCACCAAGCTTAATTTTTGCTGTTCGAGTAATCCCTGGCTATATTAATAAGATTTAAACCAAAATGTTTTTCTTTAGTAGCTGGACTTTCATTTTCATAGTCAGGTTTCGTTCTATAAAAATATGTGTGTGTGTGTGTGTGTGTGTGATGAAAGTTCAACCAATATGCTAGTTATTGAAACCATATTATAGTGGGAATGGTTAAAATTAAGATATCTTTTGTCAAATGTCGGAACCCGATGGAAACAATCAAAGCCCTAAGTGGTTGTTGCTCGCTATAAAAGACGATGATGAAGCCAAAGACGGTCTTCTACCGAAGCTAGAGTGGAGACAAAGTTTGACCCATTTTTTTTTCAATTAATTGTTTCATATATCTGGTTCAACACAAGTTGATCCTATATATTTCCAGTTCGTCAAACAAATCCTCTGAAGCAGTTTCACGCATCAATGAAAAAGGATCCGATGTAAAATTAAACCAAAAAAACCTAAAGATATGATGAGTTTCGAACCTTCAACAGCAGGTCCTTATAGACCTTAAGACAGACGCTCTATCCTCAAACACCGATTCTGAATCCTCCACGCAAATTGGCAGGCATGTCCATTCCTGGATGCTGAATATATGAAATGTGATAAAGAACGAGTTGATAGCTACCAATAAATTACTTTTTATATGATCAATTAACGACAATCAACCAATTTTCTGGTGCATGTTGATAAAATAAGAGGTTTAATGGGTGTTTCAATGACACGATGACATAACATGCAGCGTTTGTAAGTAAGGCGCTTTATTTCAATCTCCTTCCTCTCTTTTTCTCTGTCGGCCTTTCTCTCTCTCTCTCTCCCTATCTCTCTCTCTCTCTCCCTATCTCTCTCTCTCTCTCCCTATCTCTCTCTCCCTATCTCTCTCTCCCTATCTCTCTCTCCCTATCTCTCTCTCTCCATATCTCTCTCTCTCCCTATCTCTCTCTCTCCCTATATCTCTCTCTCCCTATCTCTCTCTCTCTCCCTATCTCTCTCTCTCTCCCTATCTCTCTCTCTCCCTATCTCTCTCTCTCCCTATCTCTCTATCCCTATCTTTCTCTCCCTATCTCTCTCTCCCTATCTCTCTCTCTCCATATCTCTCTCTCTCTCCCTATCTCTCTCTCTCCCTATATCTCTCTCTCCCTATCTCTCTCTCTCTCTCCCTATCTCTCTCTCCCTATCTCTCTCTCTCCCTATCTCTCTCTCCCTATCTCTCTCTCTTCCTATCTCTCTCTCTCCCTATCTCTCTCTCCCTATCTCTCTCTCTCCCTATCTCTCCGTCTATCTCTTTTCTCTCTCTTTCTCTCTCTCTCTCTCTATCTATCTATCTTGTATAATATCTCTCTCTTTCTCTCTGTCGGCCTTTCTCTCTCTCTCTCCCTATCTCTCCGTCTATCTCTTTTCTCTCTTTTTCTCTCTCTCTCTCTATCTATCTATCTTGTATAATATCTCTCTCTTTTTCTTTGTCTCTCCTCCTCTGAATATTTCAGTTTCTCACTCTTTTTTAAAAACAGACATTGACATGAATTAATATTCTCACCATTTCATGTTTCAATTTTCTTTAAGAGCCATGTGACAAAGATCTGATGAAACAATGATGATCGCAATGATCTCTGTCACCTCTGGTCAAACAGCAGATTAAGGCTAACGATGTGTGTGTGTGTGTGTGTGTGTGAAAAGTAGATTTGTCCACCGGCTGTTGTCACAGCTGAATTTAACACTGGCTTTGATTAACTGTAAAATCCCAAGAGGATATTGTGAAATTGCCTGTTCCCGGTAGCAGATGCTAATATTGATAGTCCTGTATTTTACTGATCTGTACGGAGTCCTTACAAGGTAGAAAACTAAAAGAAAGAGTATAAATGGATGGTAGTCGTAATAACGTAGCATCTTTTGCTTATTTAAATGTTCTGTTAATTGAAGTAAAAAATAGGATACTTTAGATACTCTCCCTTGAATTTCTCTCACATTTTGTCTTATTATAGTAAATTCAGGCACTCTTATTGCGTAAAATAGTGTTTCAATCTTCTTATCCCACTCTCTCTGATTCTCTTTCTCTCCATCTCTCTCTGTCTGCCTCTACTATACTCTCTTCTCTCTATCTGCCTAAGTCTATCCTCACACCAACTAGCTTTCGCCCTCTCTTTTTATAGTTCTATAGTAAAATGCTATTGCACGCATTGCTTTCCCAATATTGTCCCTTTTCTTCCATTCTCTCCCTCTTTCTTCATCCTTCACTGCACCATGACCCACCAGGACTCTTACAATATGGACACCCGCACCAAAACAGCTAGCCAAACACACACACACACACACACACACACATACAACCCTCGACAAACGTCTTTATCGCGCCATCCCTATTATACCACAATCCAATTTACCGTGCCTTGTCAAAATAATAAACTTGACCGGCGATAAATCCGTCACACGGCGACAACAAGAAAGAGTCGAGAGTTCGGAGTCCATTCACTGAGCGCTCAACGGCTCCAAACGAGCGGTCACACTTGAGCCGTTGCACGATACCCTGATTCGAATCGGCTAAAACTGCATCGGTTTCAACTTAAGAAATTCTAGTAAATACAAAGAATCCGAAAAGACAGTTCAACTTAAGAAATTCTAGTAAATACAAAGAATCCGAAAAGACAGTTCAACTTAAGAAATTCTAGTAAATACAAAGAATCCGAAAAGACAGTTCAACTTAAGACATTCTAGTAAATACAAAGAATCCGAAAAGACAGTAATTCAACTTAAGAAATCCTTGTAAATATAAAGAATCCGAAAAGACTTTTCGAGTCAAAAGAATAATAGTATACTAAAACTGCATTTGTTTCAACTTAAGAAATTCTTGTAAATACAAAGAATCCGAAAAGACTTTTCGAGTCAAAAGAATAATAGTATAGTACAACCGTGAATTATTTTTTAAAAATCAAACCAAACAGAAATGCTGCAAGTGTTTTTATGGTCATTGGGTCAAGGAGCGGTGTGATTAGTTCTGACGGGTTTAACTTACGATAGACAAACAAAGACGAGAATCCGTTACAAACAGAGGATACAAAATTAAAAACCCTTCCGATGTTCTTTTCTTCCTTTTTTTTATTATTTTTTAATCACACAGAACTGCAAGCCATCAGTCAACAAATCCTCACCTACATAGAAGATTTCCCCGAACACCACTGTAGTTAAGGAATTGCACTTCATCCAGCTCATCGTTAACAGTCTCAATTCAACGCATTAATCAATTATCGATAGTAAAGAGATATAGCTTACCACCACATTCAAACACAAAAACTTTTTTTTTTTCTTAAAGGCGATTAAATTTGTGCGGGATAAAGAAATAAATATTTACGTATTTGTCGATGCATTCGATGTTGTTTTTTAAGCGAGTCTTAACGCTCGGAATAGCTAGAAGAAGCTCTGTAACGATAATATGCTTTCTCTGCAATCTCGCAGGTGTACACAACTGTTAGAAGAAATGCGGACTAATAGGATCAAAAGTACAATTCGATAAATTGTCAACGCCGTTAGCATTACGGAGCAATCACAAAAAGCAGAATTAATTCAGTGCAATTTTCATTGCTTCTATTTTTTAAGTGTATTAGTATTCGAAAAGGATTAAACCTTGCGGACTTGGGGTGTGTGTTTCTATTGTATTATTTCGCCCATGGCGATCAGTGGAGATTGGCTCGGGGTCTCATGGGTTAGCTGCTGCTGGGCTAACAGCCCTGCTGTCCATCGTACAAGAAAATGATGTTGTCAAGCAGCTTGTTTATGATGCGGTCTTCCCCGAGGACTCAAAGCCCGAAATGGCCTGACCGTCCTGTCACATTGTCCGGGCTTTTGTCCACCTCGACAAATATGGCGCGTTAGGGACCCAGCGACTCACGGACAACGGGAATGCGTTTTTTATGACCCTTGGACTTAGAGACGCTGGGGATCCGGGCTTCGGATCCTCATTTTGCGTTCACGTCCAGGCATATGGGATCCGCTTGACGGAGTTTTGATGAACGGGAACTGGGCCGTGTGGGTGCAGCAATCGAGGGGTAGTTGGTTACTTAGGTTAGCTGTTTGTATCAAAAAAAGGTGGGAGAAGAGGGGACGTAACATGCAAATCGTAAAAATGACAAGAGTGGAAATTGTATTGAAGTGAGAGGATGGTGAGTACGAAAGAATGAGAGACAAAAAAACCAGTGGGATAAATTCAACATGAAATGAGTCCCCCTTTAAAAAACTCAAGATAGAGATAGTTTGTAAACATTGCAAGTTAAACGGGATAACAAGGAGTGCGAGAAACATTTCTCAAGCTAGATGCATCTCCAGGACAGAATCCCCCAGTGGGCGGGATTAAACAAGAAACACCGCTGCCCTGATCCGTAGCGCTTCCCTTGGAAACCTGAGCCACACTGGCAATAAACTACAGCTCTTCTCCATGTCGTTATTGGGGCCTTTTGTGGACGGCTCTACTTTATGACGTGTCGCCTGGAAGACGAGCGGTGATGGGCGGACCCCCATCTTGGTGGTCGATGGGAAACTTATCAGTTCCGGGAGAGTGGGCTGGCCTCCTTCTCTCTCTCTCTCTCTCTCTCTCTCTCTCTCTCTCTCTCTCTCTCTCTCTCTCTCTCTCTCTCTCTCTCTCTCTCTCTCTCTCTCTCTCTCTATCTCTCTCTCTGTCTCTATCTCTCATCTCCCTCGCTTTCTCTTCCACACTCACTCTCTCTTTCTTTTTTTTCTGCCTCTTCTGTCTCCTGCATCATTCTTTCTCTATATTTCACTCTTTCTTCGTTTATTTCTCCAAATCGCTCGCTGCGTTCAGTATCTCGCCTTCTACCCTCTCTCTATCTGTCGCTCACTCTGATTCAGCTTTTCTCTTTCCATCTTCAAGTCTCCTTTTCTCTCCACCACTTTCTCCCTTCCGGTCTCTTGCTCTCCAGCCTGAGTGCCAGGTGGGCTGTAAACCAAACCACCACCCCGGTGGTCAACTGTCACTTGCTGGCACACCGGAAACCGTCATTTGTAACCGTAGACCTGCCCATGCGCAGAGGCTAAATCCTCTTTCCAATGTTGAGCGTCGTTAGAGTTTCCAGGAGTCTTATGCCAAAGGGTCGGATTTCCATGTTTCTACTCCTGTTTAGCGCTTTAAATTTTTTTTGGACATCAGTATCATCTCCTTTTCTTTCTTCCTCTGTCTTCATAAACAGGTGGCGGGCTGGTTTCACTGTCAGGCCTGTTTTCTCTTCAACACCACCTCCTCTATTGTTGGCCAGAAAGGCCTACTGCAAAAGACGCATTCGAATGTTGTTTCGGAAAAAAATCGGCCATAATTATCTTTGTCAGTTTATAATTACATTCTCAGAGCATTGTTTCTAACTACAGATTCGTAGTTTTTGGGGGTTGTATTGTCTTTATAAGAATTAAAAGATTTTGACCCGCTTTGGCAACTAATAATTTGAAAGACCTGTTTGGCGCAACTTTTGTTTTTGCACATGCCTTGAGGATGACAATGAACGAAATGTGAGCAAGAACCATCGGGAATGGAACATCAGTGCAGTATGAGAGATCACACCAGAAGGCTGACCACGCCAACGGTCACATTTCCTAAGAAGTTTTAGGGACCAAAAAAAATCGAGCCTAAAGGTTCTGCAATGAAACAATCCGACCTCACTGAACGAGAGAGAGAGAGAGAGAGAGAGAGAGTGAAGGGAAACTGGATGTAACACCACACCTTTTCTACGCAAAAAAAATGAATAAAAAAAAATAGGCGACAAGGGTTAAAAAAAAAAAGAAAAAAGAAAAAAAAAGAAAAAAGATAATGGCCTTGACAAAACAAGCACACAACCATTAAGCTTTCAGTATAGAAACCTCCCACTATGAAAGATCCAGGATTAGAAACAAATAATCAACTACACTGTACAGCAACAGCTGGTTTTGTAATCATCTCACGCCGCAAATCTTTCCCTCGTTTTGAATGGAGGGAAAGGGAGGGGGGGGGGGAGTTAATCTTTGAATGATTCTCTTCCAGTAGAGTGACCACACACATCACTCAACAATGAATGCTGACAGTTCTAATTAGGACACTGTTACATTGGTCAGCCGATGGTCAGTAATGCGGGCTGTATTTTGTCCGTGGTAGCTTCCAGGGTTCACCCGAGGGTACTGATAAAGATTTTTGGGTTGTGTATGTTTTCTTCCGTGTTCTTGCATTATTTAAACATTGAGCAATCGCTCTTGTTGCCCACTAGATAAAAAGAATTTTTTTATGGTCAGCCACTGTTCGGAACTTACCGAGTGTGTGATATGTGTGTGTTCGGCCAGCGTAAAAACTATTGTGTTGATGTTTGAGACAAGCACGGCAGCACCGCCGTCGCGTGCCATATAGAAGCGATTATAATATGGTTCTATAAACAGAAGCCGAAAAGTTTAAGGGTAGTCATTATGATAGTCCGGCGGTAAAAAAAATTTACCAAGTGCTGTTGTATATTCAAATTGTCAGTCAGTTACTAAAATGTCAAAAAACAATTCCTGCAGTGAGCATTGTTCGAAGCGTGCGAATGGAAGCAGTCTTTCTTTACGTCTTTGCCTTAATATGTCTGCTGCATTTTATTCATTGATAACAATATATTAAATTCCTTTGAAAAAGATAAAGAAGTAAAGGAGTGAAAATAATGGAAAAGGGAAAGAAAGAAGGAAAAATATGTTGATGAATTCATCTTTAGTTTCCTATAAGCAAAACATTCCAAGCGGAAAAAGTCCCAACAAAGCGACTGTCGCACTAACAAAGACAGAGTTGGTGGTTGGTGGTGGGAATGGTGGAGGGCGTTTCATTGTTAACCTGAGTATGTAAAGATCATCTTTCCATAAGAATGTTTGAATGAATCATTAAGAAAACATCCTTCTAAGTTTTGTTCAGGGGACTCAACTTGTTACTTCATTTGGTGCAGATTATCTTCTTTGTGGTGTAGAATAGAGATCAAAGTGTCACTGCGATGGATAATAAAAATTGTTCTTGAAACGTAAACAAATGACAAGAAAAGGGAGGGGGGTGGTTGAGTTTAACACTACCGCACGACCACTTAAACTGAATAATTATATAGGTCGAATTTAAATCAGTTTTTTAATAAAATTATGGGACACACCAGTACATTATTTCGTGTGAAGAGGCGGTGCGATGGGGGAAAGTAATACGTACTGAAGGAGAAAAAAATGTTGAAAAAGGTCATGCTGTGGGCATATGAGAGTTAAGGTTGAGAAAAGATAAATAAAGGTAGAAAGATAGATAGATTGGTAGAAAGATAGTTAAATAGATGGATGGATAGGTAGATAGATAGATGGATTGGCAATTAGGTTGATAAATGGATGATCAAAATAGAGAAAGGAAGAAAAAGAGATGAACAAAGAAATAAATAACAGAGGGATAGAGGCGGAGAGAGAATAGAAAGAGAGAGAGAGAGAGAGAGAGAGAGGGGGGGGGGGGGCAACATCTATAATCCTTTGATATCAAGTGAGTCAGAGATCAAGAATCTCCCGTTCCTTCAAAATATTTTTCAGCCATCCCCCCTCTACCCAACCCTTTTTTATCATTGGGCTAAGCTAAGTGGATAAGGTTATTCTAGTACAAAAGTTGAAAACATAAAAAGTGTCCTTCAAAATTTCTAAATCCGTCATTTAAAAAAAATATTAGAGAATGGCCGTATTCAAATCTATCGTTTCGAAATTTAAGGTTGAAAATTTATAAGAACCAAGCAATGACGAGCCACCTAGCACAAGAAGCATTGTAAATAAGTCAATGTTCCAAAACGAGGCGCAGAGTTTTTCCATGAGAGCGAGGTCAATTCAAGGTGCAATGCTATCAATCAAAAATTTAAGTTTGTGGGAAGTGACTAAAAATACTTCGATGCAGCAATTATTTCATTTTCGACCAATGGGCACAATTTGTCCTCGTCATAATGGCACATCCTAGCTTTAGAACTATTACTTGTTAAATCTGAACTGAGTTCGTTAGCTCAGCGCAGCCCTACCACACGCAGCACGCAGACAAGGGTAGCTGAATCTTGTTTCGTGCTTTAAGAGAGTTCCTCGGATTAGTTGCCACAATGAATCAGATAATCCCGATGTACTTGCCTAGCCCGAGAAATCGCAGCAGGGAACCTAGGTACACCTGCGATTACAATAATGAGGGCTTTTCTTTCTTTTTTTTATATATATTTTTTTCAAACTCGAGGGGACATAAAAAAAATGAAATTATCAAATTTTAATGTCATCATGATTATAAACATGTAAGTATGCTGAGTAAGACTTCATGGGGAAGGGTTGACAATGCACTTAAAACATGTTATGGTAAAGAGAGAAAAATGCAAATTAATAATTATGTCCATATGCGTATATTGTTGGAAAGTGAAAAGGCGTTTTTCTTTGGCAAGGTTCTTTCTCACCTTCAAAAGTTCAAGTTTCTTAACATCCTCGTAATATAATGTTCAATTTGAAATCATAGGTTCTTGAATTAAGAACTTAAACGTACTTGTACAAATCGAAGGATAAAGAAATGTACACCTAATATTTTCTGCCTCTGAATTGTCGAAACATTACAGTAGGGGAGAAAATTGAGTGAAAATTTCACGTGCAGAATGTAAACTTGCTACAACTGAAAAGATCTGAAAAGATTTTCTTTAGTGCATAATTAAACAATGTGTAATGTGGTAATATTCATCTATCTCTCTAACAGCCGGAAGAAATGGAATAAAAACGAAAGATGCAAGTTAGTTCTAGGTATCTGCCTCAAACTTGCTGCCATTGGGGGTGGGGAGAGGGACAGAGAGAGAGAGAGAGAGAGGGGGGGGGGAGGGGGAAGGGTTGAGAGCGGTAAGGGGAGTAACAGAGAGGCAGAAAGAGAGCAAGAAAGAAATAGAAAATAAGAAGGCTGCAAGAGGTATTTTCTGCAAAGCGGTCGTTTTTTCTCTTCCATTAATTTTTACTTCCTTTTCTTCTCACCCACACTGTTTCTCGTGCTCTATTCATGTGGGAGATTACAAATTGGGGGGAAATTGTTGTCCTCACAACTTGCGGTTTTCGATCAGGGCGAAGGAGCTGAGGAGGGAGGGTGTTGTGAAGGGGGTGTGGAGGAAACAGTGTAAAATAGCGAGCACTCAGTCTGTGAGTCCGTGCGAGACTGTGTGAGGCGGAGATGGTGGAAATTCAGATTTGTATTGCTGTGTTGGAGTAGAAATTAGGGGAGGTGTAGAGGCCAGACAGAGAAAGAAAGGGGAGGGGGGGGGGGGCGCACTAGATTTAAAAAAAAAAAAAGGAAAAAAACTTTAAAACTATTAGTTACAGAGATGGAGAAAGAGAGAGAGAGAGAGAGAGAGAGAGAGAGAGAGAGAGAGGGAGGGGGACAGACAGACAGACAGTCAGACAGACAGAGGATGGGGAAAGAATTGTTCAACAAATCTAGATACATAAACATGGAGAGAAAAAGACATAATAAAGAAAGAGGGACAGAACGAGTGCAGGTTTTGAAAGGTTGGGAAGGATGGAGATGGGGGCAAGAAAGGGTGTTGATGTGAGGGAAGAGACCGGGAATATTATGCTTCTGTGGCATGTGCAAGTGGATTACGTTGGGTTTTTTTAGCAGTTCGGAAAGGAAATTGTCAAAAAATTCGACAAATAATAAATGAATAAAACCTTAAAATATTATCACCCTCCAATATTTTTCTCATGACATTCTTCTTTACTTAAGATAGCATGAAGTCATTGGCATTATCGATCCATTATTAATTGTTTCAGAACATGAATATCAGTTTTTCACTGTGAATTTTCTGTTTCAATAATCTCTTTTCTGTTGATTTATTTCCAAAGTTTATCTAAAGTCCCTATCCCTACCTCTTACTTTGTTCGATCAACTGGCCTGTAGCAGTGAAGACATAAAATACCGGTATCTAAACTTTTGATTTTTTTTTTTTTTTTTTTGTAAGCAAGCATATTTGTATCTTCATTACTTGCATAACTGTATTGGAATGACCAAATAAGGATATCGGCTTTGACAATCATAGGAAAGGGCAAAGCATTTAACGATGCTGCAAATATAAGAATAATGGAATGATATACTCTATGATAAGAAAAATATCGTAAAATGACTTAAAATAATTCACCTTCTAAATTGAATCTCTAAATTCAAACTAAGTACAGTTCATAAATTGTTGAAAACTTTGAACATCAAAGACGCCGATGGTGCGAATTACCAGTAACAGGTGGCTAGGGATAAAGCAGGTTTAGTCCAGTTTCTTTCCTGTTTTCATTGAGCAAAAGGTTGACCACAGTGGAGGAATAGCATTAGTGAAAATGTACTCACTGACCGGAGAATATTAATGACAAAGCAGTGAAAGGTTACCTTGCTCTGCACTTCAGGTTTCCTTTACTCTCATTCAAGTTTATGTAGAGAAATTACGTTCAGTAACATTTGTAAAAAGCTCAGTCGATTAGTATCAATTGAATTAACAGAACTGTAGGGTAGAAACTGGGCTAAATTCTGCTATTGTCGCCTATCATGATAGGATCAGCTCGCAATGCATGATGTTCAATTTATCTATCACTCTATTTCCGGCTGAGCACATAAAAGTGATGCAATGAAGAAACAGACAGTATCTGATTTCTCTTGTATTGTTACACTACTTTTTTTTTCATCATTCACTGGTGTCGAATTCAATAAAAATGTCTATTCGGCCTCTTTTTCTTTCGTTTTATTGTTCGATGTGAGTTCGTTCATTTTTGGCCATTGATAACACTTTGCGAAGTAAAAGAAATTAAATAGTGCGAAATCGGTATTTTTTAAATTAAGTATTTATATCAAATTGATACCTGTTTTTGAGATATATATTGTATTATGGTGCATGTATCGGTGGGAAAAAAATCTTTATCTTTATTGCAAACGGCGACTATAGCAGTTTTTAAAACTAAGTTGTACGTTTCTTTTTGTCTCCCAATCTTCTTATTTATCTACTTTTTTTTATTTCGCTTTCCTTATCTACCTGTATTTCTATAAGTTGTCTATCAACCTCTATATTTTTCTATGCACCTTTATATGCCTTCTGTGTATTTGCCCTTTGATTTATGTCAAATTGTTATTTTGCTCGTAGTAAGGGATACAATCTGTTCAAAAAATGTTCTTTATTGTTTCAAAAATGTCCCAATATTTTAACCCTCATACAGGACCCCCTCCCTCTTCCCTCCTTCCCCTCTTCCCTTTTCCTTTTTTTTCCTCTTCAATCAATCGCTTGCTCATATTCACAACTGAAACACACGCGTTTAAACCTAAAGCTCCAGTACAATGCACGTACAAGCACAAAGCACTGTCAGTTTGTTGGTAAATCAGACCGAGCCTGTGGTGTTCAGACCTACAAAATTTATCACCCTGAACGGCTGTTACCCGCGAAGCAGGGCGAATCAGACCGAGCCTGTGGTGTTCAGACCTACAAAATTTATCACCCTGAACGGCTGTTACCCGCGAAGCAGGGCGAATCAGACCGAGCCTGTGGTGTTCAGACCTACAAAATTTATCACCCTGAACGGCTGTTACCCGCGAAGCAGGGCGAATCAGACCGAGCCTGTGGTGTTCAGACCTACAAAATTTATCACCCTGAACGGCTGTTACCCGCGAAGCAGGGCGAATCAGACCGAGCCTGTGGTGTTCAGACCTACAAAATTTATCACCCTGAACGGCTGTTACCCGCGAAGCAGGGCGAAACCGTCATCATTCATTCTCGGCCGCTCCGCCTGATTTCCAGTTTCTTCCTCGGAACGACTCATCTTCCTACCCTGCATGCCCTGCCCTGCCCTCCTCAACATTCCAACTTATAGATCTAAAAATCTAGACCTAGTCTAGCCAGGTGAGCGCTAAACGATTACCAAAACCTGGCTTCTCGCCTGCTTGAGTCCAGTAGCCTGCGGTGTCTACACTGATCTGGGCTGTAAGCGACTAATCCCAGTTTACAGTCAACTGAGTCAAGATAAGACGGACACTTTGCGACAGGTGTGTGGCTTATGACAATATTGCATGCACACCGGTTATCTTCAGTACATCACTGTTCCGCCTGTGCTAAACAAGTTAAAGAACTTTTTTAAATACCGTTGAAATCTCTGCTCATCTCTAAAAGATGACAAGGGATAAGATCAAATACTGGCCTGAGCGGGCTGCATCTCCCACACACACCAACACATCAACACAGTGATAATTACGGTAATTATTTTATGGAACTCGGCATCGAATTTATGTAGGTGGTTAGGCAACTATCCCAAAATCTGCAAGAGCTTGAACCATTCAATATTGAAACCATGAACCACGTAGGATAGTTTCAAACTCTAATAGTTACGGCAATATCTGCCTCGCCTGACGGGGGCTTGTAAATCCTGGTTATCGCTCTGTTAATGTGGATATTTTCTGGAGGGGGGGGGAAACGATTATTCTTCTTTATAAATCAAAGAGGACCCGGTACCCAGTGTGTCAAGCTCACCTCAGTGGCTGACACCTCGGCGAGGAAAACCAATTTGGAAGCGAGTGAAATGTGCGTCCCGTTGATGAGCAGCAAGTTTGCCCCCGCACAGCCCGTCGTTGTTTATTATCTGGGCTGCACCGTTCTACACGGCCTGGTCTAACTACCATCATGGTTGTGGCAGGTTCACTAATCTGCCGTGGCAACAGCGTGTAACATCGTTAAGTGGTAAGAGCTACAAGTCTCTGTGGACAGACTTTGCAATTGCTAACCGCGGGCTTTCTCTGATATTTTGTGTGGGATTAAATATTAATTTTGTCCATTGCATATACAAAAAGCTATTGTTAGATGTCTTCTTAGGCTTCCCTAGCCTTTAAAAGATGACTACAAACAATTTGTCCGTAAAAATTAATAGCTGCATGTTTTGTTGTTTTTTTTTTGTGTGTGTGTCTTCTCTTATTATTTTACTACAGTCGATCCTGGTAGCGGTTAGACGATTCGGTTTATAATCTCTCCCTAGGTGTGTGTCTCTGGCTCTCTTTTTTATTATTATTATTATTTTCAGGAACTATATAAAATTTGATAACTATGTAACTGGGGATTTATCTTTACCTTGTTAGCCCTATCAATTGCTTTATGTCAAAAATATGCGTTTGTTCATGTTTGTATGGCTTGCCATTGCATTCTACTTGTCAAACCATTTTCTTCATCCTAGAATCCTCGCAGCCAAAATGCCGTACTCACCCAAATAAGCAAAGCCTGGTCCCATCAGGTCTGCCGCGTCTCCCAGTTCCTCACCAGGCCGCAGTGCGCGCATGCGCCTTGGGTTCCGGAAGAAGTGCCGCCTAGCCCCAAGCGCACTCAACTGTTTCATCCTCCGCTCTTTTGAACGTCTGTTTTGGAACCACACCTGGTTAAAAACAAGTAGGAGGAACACATGAATATTTATATCCAAATGACAAAAAAAAGATAATAGGGGTAATAAAAATTGATTTTGGATAGGTCATTTCCGTACAATCTTAGTTTACAATAAATAAAGCTCGCGTTAGAGTTTTTGATAATTAAAATAATAAAAAAAAAAATTAGTAGATGTGAAAGTAATTGACGTAAAACGGGATAATGGGGTAAATCTTCAAAGCATGGTGCAAACAACATGGATCCGGAATCTGAGAGATTTATGGAGTTTTTAACACTGAAGCAAGTCTACAAAGTGTTCTATACTAGATATAAACGTTAGAAAACAAAGAGACTGAATCAAGTCATTTTAGTGATAGAAAAAGACAAAGAGTGAATAAACGCGAGAGGGAGGGCGGAGAGTGAGTGAGACAGAGAGAGAGAGAGAGAGAGAGAGAGAGAGAGAGAGAGAGAGAGAGACAGAGACAGAGACAGACAGACAGACAGACAGACAGACAGACAGACAGACAGACAAACAGACAGACAGAATGATAGAGATAGTAGATAAATGTGTAAATAGAAATATAGATAGATATTATACGTAGGTGAGTAGATAGGCAGATAAGTAAATAGTCAGGGGGGTAGAAAGATTAATAAACTGATAGATTGATAGGTTGGTACATCTGAAAGTAAGTTGGTAATTGATTAGGTAAGCAGCAATAGTATTCTGTCAGGGAAAATCATGGGTGGAGTCTTTAGGTGTCAACTTCCACAGAACGAATCAATTGGCCCTTAGGACCTATCACCTGTGTGACATTCGACACTCTTGTTAGTCAAGGTGGAACATGACGTTAGTTTTGGGCAAGTGTGGTGGTAGTAAGACCTAGGCAGAGGAGGGAGGGAACAAGCTTATCTTAAGAAATTCATTGTCTGACCTCATACACCAGTCATACAAATCTTTTTTCAGATAAGTTTCCTAATTTCGACGTAGGTGTCAAGCCAGTCTTTCGTTATTTTTAGTATGTGTGGTTGTGACTAATGTCACCGAGACAAATCGTCGTACATCCGGTGGGCATTAATCCATTATCACCCATACGCATGCGTCATCTTCATTTTGTCTGGACACTGTTGCTTTTTCGCTAAAGCTTTGTTTAGCGACATAGCCCTTGCATGCTTCTCGCATTTACCTTCATGTTGTTTTCCTTTCTCCCGGGCTAGATCTATATCCGTTTTGTCGTGGTTTCTAGGAAAGTGCAACCATTATTCGGGCATTACGTGCGCGCGCATTGTGATCGCGCATGAGTCAGCGAGTCTCCGGGGCGGAGTGTGATGAGTGACTCGGCTCGGTCGCCTTTCTCGCAGCTTGGGTGATTGGCAGTTTTAATTAAGACTTAGACAGCTCAGCCATAGATCTCCACTTCAATGGAAGGGGTTGAGGCGGAGAATGGTCGCCTAGAGAGAGAGAGAGAGAGAGAGAGAGAGAGAGAGAGAGAGAGAGAGAGAGAGAGAGAGAGAGAGAGAGGAAAAAGAGGAAAAGAAAGAAAACAGATGAGTGGAACATAGTGTTATTGTTATGGGTTGTTGAATGCAACAGACTTGAAAATTGCGTAAATCTAGGCCTGGTCGGATTTGATATGTATAGCAAATATTGAATGATTGAAAGTTACCTTTGCTGAATGTTTTGGTAGTGAAACAGATTGCTCTTTGGAGCAGCATGAACTGATAGAAAAGGTGTGTGTGGGGGGGGGGGGGGAGGTGGAGGGGGGAGATTGTGCATTTCTAAAAAAAAAATTGAAGAATTTGTCACTTTCAAAGAGTTCTTTTTTGTTTAAGTTCAGCTTACCATGAACAATCCGCTTCATATGTTTGTTGAAGAATGATTGGAGAAGAGGAAAAGAATATAATTATCATGCGTCAGCCGAGAGAAAGAGAGAGAGAGAGAGAGAGAGAGAGAGAGAGAGAGAGAGAGAGAGAGAGAGAGAGAGAGAGAGAGACAGAGACAGAGACAGAGACAGAGACAGAGACAGAGAGAGAGAAAGAGAGGATGTTTTGAGAATGAGATAGATACAGTCAAGGGCAAACAGTCCGACATAAAGGAGAGGGAATTAGAGAGAGCAAGAGAGAAAAAGAAAGAGAAAGAGAGAGAGAGTAGTAAAGGTATACTGAAAAAGGCAGACGGAAAGAGGAAAGAGGAGAAAGAGTCATTGAGAGAGAAGGAGGGGAGGGAGGTCGGTGTGTCTCGGAGAACAGCAATGTAGCTGTAGACCCTAAGACAGTTTGATATCTCCAATTACAATGTACATACCATGAAAACCGTTTCGGAGCTGTACAAAATTGATGGTGCTACTACAGCAGCTTGAAGGAACACCCACACTTGTTACACAGAAGTTGTTCACTGGTGTAAACCATCACCTATCCTTTAGCATGGTATCACCTTAGCTGCTCTACGCTTGATGTGTCATTCTAAAGTTTCAGTCTGTACTTTCTCGTGTTTCGAGTTCAGGTTACTCTCGGAAAGTTCAACCATTACTGCGCAAAACGCACATGTTTACTACTGCTTAAAACGAAATTTTCAGGAACAGCTAGTCCATTACCATTTATCGGAAATTCGATTTATTAGCAATCGACAAATCGGAGATGCCAGTTTTGAGATTTCCCGACTCTCAACCCATCAAAGCTACACTTTTAAGGAAAGAATGGTATTTTTTCTTGGAACTATGTTGTGTAAATAACCAACTTGACATTTCAATTTAACCATATTTTGTATGGCTTTAGTCAGGTTACGCAAAGGTCATGGGTTGATGTTGTTGTTTTTTTTTTGTTTTGTTTGATTGTTTTGTTTAGTTGTTGCTTTTTTGTTTTGTTGGGGGGCGGGGGGGTTGTTTTTTTGTTGTTGTTGTTTTTTTTTTTTTTTTCCTTTTTTTTAGTAGAAAAATAATGCTCGGGTTAATTTAGTTTAGATAAAGTGTGAACTCTGCATTTTATCACAACACAAATCACAACAAAGGCTTCAAAGAGCTAAATCTCCTGGAGGATTTCCGTTTAAGATTCTTCAGGAAACTAAAGAGACGTTCAGGTCCTCAAAAAACCCGACCACACGAATCACAACAAAGACAGTCAAGAGTTAAAAGTCTTTGAGTCTTCTAGCAAGTGACGATAATCACATACCAAAGGAACATAACAATCATTATAATATTTTAAAACTTGCTCATTGGGTCCCAAGTTTAAGACAATGCCAAGGAACCGTCACCTGTCGGGGTTGTAACATAAGACCGAAGACGAGGCTCTGCAGGAGTCTGAACCTCTGGTGTTTATTCCTGGTCGGCATGATTTAGAGGGGTGGGGGTAAGGGAAGTTGACACCGTGACCTAATGCAGAGTCGACGGCGAATAACACATCACCAAGCTTCCCCACAGCGACTGTATAAGAAGTTCTCATAGGTTACGTTTGAGTATTGTTCTATTAGTTTGTTATTTCTTGTTTCTGTATCGGGACCTTCTTTATTGCGTGCAATAAAGAGAGAGAGAGAGAGAGAGAGAGAGAGAGAGACAGAGAGACAGAGAGAGAGACAGAGATAGACAGAGAGAGACAGAGAGACAGAGACAGAGAGAGAGAGACAGAGAAAAACAAAGTTGATTGTTTGTACGTCTTTTTTTTCATTGCTTTTTTATTTCTGTTTTTTTTTAATTCTCGTCTTTTTTTTTAAATATGTGATGAATTAAGCTGACATATGCACGCTAACCCAGATCTATGTTATC
>JAWDGP010003469.1:950000-952500 GCA_033675545.1 Elysia crispata
CTTTTTATATCAACGACTTTTCTTTCATTAATTTCAAAGGCGCCTGAGAGCAACGGTTTCGGTCCCTGTTTTACCGATACCATTGAGCTTATGCCCTGTCTAACCTGCAGGAATCAAAGAAACTCAACAAGAAAAAAAAAGTACACAAGGCCGTTCCAAAGTCCAGGCACTATCTGAGCGCCGTGGACAGATGCCATGTTAAGCACGTACGAGGAGATAAGCACAAAAGGCTATTAGCTCCAACGATCTTCATGGCCTCTGAAAAGCATGACAAAGGTGCATGGAGATAATTACCTGGATGTTAAAGAATCTGTTTTTTATGATAACCAAGAAACAAGAAGTCATTCATAATGATCGTATTTTTGTGTATTGTTTTTGTTTTTATATACTTTCTAAATTAATTTCATAGAGAACGGAAATTTTATCTTTTATTTTTAACCAAAGCTTTTTCCTAACCATTGCTGAGCACTACTTAAACTTTATGCTTTATTATTATAAGTTTACTTATAGGTTTGGTTCATCTTCTACAAAATAGCTTGGCTTCAGAAGTAAGACGGAAAAATAATAGCCATAGATTCCATGATAACGACTGGTAAGAATTTTCCTTCCCAAAATCCCATCTCAACCTTCTGCTTGTCGGTTTTACTTGCGACCAATCGCCTCTCCCTCTTGTCATTCTAACCAGTCAATCGTCCTCTGATAAGCTGACCGTCGCCTAAGTTCATCGAGGAATCTTACACGGAGACAGGCCGTCAATCTGCGGCCTATCAAGATTCTAATCTGGCGGACGTGCCGATGGTTGCCCTGGCCTGCTCAGAGACCACCAGGGCCTGGACTGGGACCTTCAGGATACAGCCAGCCTGGTCTGGGCTCCGTCTTCAGCTCGCACGACAAGCATTATAGATGTCGTGTAATAACGTAGCATTAAATCATTATATACCAGGGTTTTTACAAGAGGCATTCGCTTATTATCGTGTTGGTGCCGCCTTCGTGGTAAGAAGTAGACTAACTGCTAAAATGTAACACTCTGAATGATATGAGATGCTGATTTAGCGACTCTATTTAAATTAAATCTAATCACAAAGGATACAACATGGAACATGAAGAAGACTAATATAAGAGTTGAATCTTTACTTTCCTCGGATTGTTATGCAATACTATAATTGTAATCACAAGGATGTCGATAACACTTCAGATTGAATTTCTAATATTTTTCCCATCTGAGTTATTTGGAAGAGAGTTGGTAATTGTACTTTCACAGTGAGAAATCAAATCACAGAAGTAAAAAACACAGTGGTATTATTATTATTATTATTATTATTATTATTATTATTATTATTATTATTATTATTATTATTATTATTATTATTATTATTATTATTATTATTATTATTATTATTATTATTTTTATCATTATCATTGATTTTTTTAAATTGATTTTTTTAATTAGTTTTAGAAATTATATCTATTTATTTCCCTTGTAAAAGCCAAGTTGTGCTTATATTCTTAATGATCTCTCCTCACTGGTACCATTTTCCAAAGTACAATTATAGTCCTGTATCCTCCTTGTGCTTATTTGGGTGTATATGTGTGTGTGTGAGTTTGTGAAATCGACTTGTCAAACTTTCAGTTAACTTTTTTTTTCCTCCATAATTCATTGTTCCTCTTAAACAATGATTCGAATGTTATTGAACATTAATCGATTGGAAAAAAAAAAAAAAAGAATCGGCGAGGAAAAAAAATCACGACAAAACATGTTATAATTATTCTAACCGATATGAATCATAACCCAGGCCTGGGTTGCAGGGTGCACACAGCGGGACGCCAGGGTTTGAACATGGAGCCAGTGGCCAGGCCCTGACTATATCACAGACCCACCAGATCAAACGAATCATCTAACGGAACCGATCGAGACCCCTCGCCATGAATGCCAATTTCCGGTTTTGCCCCCCGACAACACCAGAACTCCGCTATACCTCCCGCCCGCTATCTTAACAAAACCGACAATTGAGTTGGAGAAAGAAAAAACTGTTATGCTTGCAGCTTTAGGCGCAGTTTTTTTTTTTCTCCTTCAAAGTTGGTCACTTGATGGCTTCAGCAAATCTTACTTTTGTTTTTTTTAAACTTTTTGATTTGTCCTTGTTTAACATATCGATCTATAGAAATAAGATGGTTCATATAAATCTTGTTCTCATCATTATTTTGGATTGTGTCCTTTGACATATTTGTTTATTTCTCTCTCTCTCTCTCTCTCTCTCTCTCTCTCTCTCTCTCTCTCTCTCTCTCTCTCTCTCTCTCTCTCTCTCTCTCTCTCTCTCTCTCTCTCTCTTTCTCTCTCTCTCTCTCTCTCCTCACTCTCTCTCTCCTCTCTCTTTCTCTCTCTTTCTCTCTTCCCTCTCTTTCTCACTCTCTCTCTCACTCTCTCTCTTCCCCCCCTCTCTCTATCTCTATTTCCTCTCTCTCTCTCTTTCTTCCCTCTCTCTCTCTTTCTCTCTCTCTC
>JAWDGP010003469.1:970000-977500 GCA_033675545.1 Elysia crispata
CTTGGCTTTAATTATAAGACTTTAATATATTGCCACATCAACAGTTGCCGGTTTTGTACTGCACATTTGAAGTGAGTTGCTATTTAAAAATATATGTTATACATAAAAAAGACAATCTTGCTTTTCAGTTGAAATAACTTTATGCCAGTTCTTTTGGTGCTTGTCTTGACAAGATATCATTATCAATATCATAAAGGGTAAAAGTTATAGAGGTTAAGGTTAAGCATCAAAAGTGAGAGATAAACTTCGCCAACATGTAGCCAGGCTTGGTTCGTCTTTTCTCAACTCCAAGTGGGAAAGATCTGAAACAAATCAAAACTTTCGGAACAAAAAAGAACCTTCTGAGAAAACACCTAACCTGAACACGAAAAGTCTTCGCCCCTAAAATCTGATCCACAAAAAAAAGTATTTCTAATAGTGATTCAAAGAAAGTCAAGGTAGTTTAAAAGGCGCCTTGGGGATTATGAGTTTGGCAGAAGAGAATCAGTATTCACGTTGCCATCTTTTGACGTGAAACCAAGAATCTCTCTATCTCCATCAAGAGAGGAAACAAAAGTCTTTTATTATTTCCATGGCTCATTACGCCATAAAAAAAGGAAAAATTTAATTTTTCCTCTACTTTTCTTACCAACTAGTTCTATGAGGAGATAAGTCAGAGAGTGAGCAGCGCGCCATAGGTAGCTCTGGTAATGATCGTGAGTCGTGAGTCGTGAGTCGTGAGCAAACCTTATCATGTTTATAGCAGTAGTATACGCGGGGCTGTTTGATGTCGGCGACACATCCAGATCGTGTAGCACTCCCTGGCCGCCGTCAGACAGCCTACGTATGTCTGGTAACCGGACTGGAGAACAATTATAACATCCGCAGTCTAGTTTTAAAATAGGTGCATTGTTTTAGCTCAACTATAGAATAGCTCGAGAGAAGGGGTTAAAGGTTGCTGTTGCAAATAGCAGCTATCATTAAGAGTTTAATAGGTTTGATTAAGATCTTCATGGTTTCATGTTCCATTCATCTCATTTTTTTTTCCTTTATGGGGAGGTTTACAAAGATAAAGTAAAGATTCTTAATGACATTTGATATCTCTGCTGATAAGCATGTTTCGGGGATATTTACAGCCATAGCACAAGTGATGACGGAATGCACCTTGTTTGGTGATATTTACAGCCTTTGCACAAGTGATGACGGAATACACCTTGTTTGGTGTTATTTACAGCCATAGCACAAGTGATGACGGAATACACCTTGTTTGGTGATATTTACAGCCTTTGCACAAGTGATGACGGAATACACCTTGTTTGGTGTTATTTACAGCCATAGCACAAGTGATGACTGAATACACCTTGTTTGGTGATATTTACAGCCATAGCACAAGTGATGACGGAATACACCTTGTTTGGTGATATTTACAGCCTTTGCACAAGTGATGACGGAATACACCTTGTTTGGTGTTATTTACAGCCATAGCACAAGTGATGACTGAATACACCTTGTTTGGTGATATTTACAGCCGTTATAGTACAATGCAGTGCTGACGGAGATGGTCGTAAATTGTTAAAGATAGCGACGCTTATAGGCTGAAAAAGCACCAGCACTACAATCTCGGGATTGTTAAGAAAAGAAACCGAGTCTACTTCTGTGTAGTTACTCTGTTGGTTTACAATTAGAGTTCACCGCTCTCTCTCTCTCTCTCTCTCTCTCTCTCTCTCTCTCTCTCTCTCTCTCTCTCTCTCTCTCTCTCTCTCTCTCTCTCTCTCTCTCTCTCTCTCTCTCTCTCTCTTTCTTTTCCCCTAGCTCTCTCTTCATTTGTTTATTTGATTTGTTAAAGTGAAAGGATAAAGTCAGAAGAACAATGAGACAGACTGGATGGCAGGCAAATTGTTAGCTGATAGAGCAGAAGACACAATGTTGTGCGCATCAGACATGACCCGTATTTAGAGCCCTCTACCTCTGGCTTCTTCGACAAATGGGGAATCCCCAAAACTGTAACGAAGGGGAAGCCCCTCGCATTGGCCTTTGGCACTTTCGCCTTTACCCTCTTTTACCCTGCCGCCTTTGAAATGCAGAACTCACTCGAAAATGTGAAAATAACAGAGGGAAGAAGGAGAAGTTCCCGGGACAATAATTTCTAACAAATGAAGTAGGAAAGCTAGCCCTGATGCCGGGCGCCGGCCATGCCCTGAGAAACAAAGAGGTGAATTGTGGGTCAGATTAGCACGCCCAGTGGCGACAGAGTTGCCTCGAAATGCAGGGAAACTCAGGGTTTTCTCTCTGTCAGGACTGGAGTTACTCACGCAGAAAACAAAATGCTCTGATAGAGGAATAACAACTGTAAAAAATGAGGAAGCATGGGTTTATTTTTCTTGGAGTTTCCTTTATGGGTGTATTATATCTGCTTGTCTGTCTGTCTGTCTGTCTGTCTGTCTGTCTCTCTGTCTCTCTCTCTCTCTCTCTCTCTCTCTCTCTCTCTCTCTCTCTCTCTCTCTCTCTCTCTCTCTCTCTCTCTCTCTCTCTCTCTCTCTCTCCACCAATTGATCATGAATATGTTACTTATTTCTGTCCATCCATATCTCTGTTCTCTTTTCCAATTTTTCCACCCACTAGGCGGAGCTTTTCAAATAAATGATTGCCTTGATTTTTTTTTTAAGTTGTTTTGCCAGGACTGGTGATTAATTGTGTGTTCCAAAATACAATTTAAGTACAAGTGGCTGCAGGCCAATAAAGACTTAGCAATAAAAGCTTATTTGACCAGACAACATTTCGATATCATGTGTATGGTAATGCCAAAGCTTAGAACACGGTGAGCAATAAATAAACCCTAAACATTACATATACGTCGAAATGGCGGCAGGTTTAAAACAGTGCTAAAGCGTTTAAAACGGCCCAAACAGCCCCTAACGCATGCAAATAGGATGATAAGCTGGGGTGATGCACGCATGTAGGGGGAACATGGCAAGGTTTATAGCCAAACATGCATCGCGGTGTTATGAGAATGCGCCAGGTTTTGCTGCCCCGCTCACTGCAAACTGGTGTTAGACGGCAGCAGTAAAAAGGCGATGGAACGTCAACTTACAGCCATTGTTTATGCTTCTTGTTTTTTTGTTCGGTTCATTCTTTCATCTTTATATTTGTCTCTCTCTTTCTCTCTGTGTCTGCCTGTCCGTGATTGGAGGAGGGGGAGGAGGGGTGAAAAGTTTGAACGTGGAATTTAAATTTTTTTTTTTTAAAACAGCGTTTATGCTTTGCCATTAAGTTGTGATTAGAAATCGTCTGGACTTGCATGTAAGATGATCGGATCTATAAACATTGCAGAATGACGAGATCTTTAAAAACGCTCTACGGGTTTAGAATGAGGGACGGCTGCCGAATATGTAATAGATAGAAAAATGAAGAAGTGTGTTGTAAAGGAAACTGGAATCTGTTTAAGATAGACAAAGCATTGCATAGCTAGCATGAATAGATTACCTGGCGAAGAGAACATTCTCTAATAAAGTTTGCTAGTCTTTACCTCGAAACGTTTTTGATTACACAAAATAAAAACAAGAACTGATGATCTTTAGGGATGGAAAAAGAGACATGGAAAAAATTGAAAGGTAGAGAAAAAAAGAAAGAGAGAGAGAGAGAGAGAGGTAGATGGAGACATAAATTTTGCTTGGTCTTATTGTAAACAACTCAACTTAGATGTTAGGTGTCACGTTTAATCGATCACACTGACTCATCACTCAAGCAACGAGAGAAAGAGTCGAGTGATATCCATCTAAAGTCAAGTATCCCCAAACCACCTGTCAGGTGGGCAGCCTCTTTGGCATCCGCAGGCCAAAATACATAAAAAGATTCAATTTTGGCAAGACATTCTGGCAAGAAGACCGCGGTGATCTTTTCACGTTAAAACGAGGGAAATTTCGGCAGGCCATCACAACTTGCATATTAACATTAATTGATTTTTTGTTTTTTACTGGTTGTTCCAGACCTTAACATGTATCTCGGTCTAGAAAAAAATAGGTGAAGTCTCATCAGATGGACGGAGGACGGCTTATACAGTTACATACTTACTAAATACAATGCACATAGTCAATCAATCAAGTAGAGGTGATTTTTTTTTATTTTTCAAGATTTTGAGAGTTTGTCTGTCTTACTGTTGTTATTCTAACTGAGATTGATATTATTGCTTATAGTGGCTATTAATAATAAAATAATGCTACCATTGTTGATATGAAATGGGTGCTACCATGGTTGGATTTATTGTTTTTGTTGTTCTTCTTGTTGTTGATGCGTATTTTATTTTTTCCCTCGGATGTCATAATTTACCTTTCTTCCCTATAGATTTTTTTTTGTTGTATGCTGCTATTTTTCCCCTTTTGCTGCTCTTTTAAAAAAAAAATCTTACTAGCTTTGTCTGAGGGCAATGCTGTAAAGTAAGATACTATACGAGTGAAGCGGCAACTATAGTGAACTTCCAGTCTATTTTGAACTCAATCAAAAGAGGGAAAAAACGTTTTTTACCCTTGCCATTGTCCTCAAAAGAAAGCGACAGGGAAAAGAAAATTAGCTTAAAAGCCTGCAGCAGTTCATAGCTGCGTTTGACCCGCATGACCCGGAAAGAAAGTAGGCGTGGTTATCCCCACCTCGAAGAGGGCGTGGTCCGGCATCAGAGTAAATCAGGGGCGTCTCCCGAGGTTCAAAGCTCTGCTTGACAGGTATTGTTGGGGGGAGAGAACAATGAGAGAGCTTAGAAGGGTAATAGACAACTCAAGAGTAAGGGCAGCGTGTTGGTGTTTGCTAAAAATGGCGTTTCCTTCCGATTTGTGTTGAGAATGAAAGAAGAGAGCTGCGAATAACACAGGCAGACAGTCACATTGACGAGAAAAAAAAAAAAATAGAAGAGAATGAAACGAGGGAGCCAAAGAGCCAGAGAGGGAAACAGGCAGACTGACAGACCAAAAAAAAAAAAAAAAGATACTTGCAATTGGAACTTGCGAGGAGGAGGAATAAAGAGAACTTTCATTATGATTACTTCGACTTTTCGTTGATTTTGTTGTCATTTTTGCTGTCGTTAATATTGTTGTTTCTCTTGTTGATGAGAAGCTGGTAGAGCTTTAGTGTCAAGAGAATGCTGTTGAGTTTGTCTGGGTTTTTTTTTTTTTTTTTTTTTTAATTACTTACTCTCTACGAACATCTCTCTAGTCCACCTTACTAAGCCGTCTGAGGTAAATTCCTTCAATGACTAATTAAACAGCTGATTAATTTTGACACTCATTTACTCACTTTAAAGCACATCACCAATATGGCGGCGAGCCTTTGGCCTGGATGTCTAGTATAAGGTTAAAATAAGAATGAAAAAGTACGCACTCCACACACAGGGCGATTTTTCCTATATGCTAGCAAACGCAAACCTATTTGTCAATAAAGGATTCAGCTAAAATGCAGTTGAATTGGGGAAACTATTCATAGAGAAGGTAGCGGCATGATAATGCATACCGTGTGGTAGAAATAAGATAAACTGAAAAAAAAAAGCTATGAAAACATTATTTTCGTCTTTGCAATGATGTGCTGCCGACAAAGAAACAGGAATACAGAGTATAAACAACAACATAATTATCGCAGCAAATACGGGATCCACCAGTTTATATGAAGAGTGTGTGTCTCGGATGGGAGTGGGTATGGGAGAGATTAAGAACTTGAAAAAAAAACAAAAAAAAACTGGACCTAAGTGCTAAGAATGGCCTTAAACGGTGTCGATTTCTGGGAATTCCAAGGTTCTCTGAAATACCTGAAATAAAGCGATTTAAGCCCAGGTGTGTTGATGGTTATAAATTTGGTTGAGCTATCTTTTCTTTTCCCTCAGGGTGTTGGGTGGAGGAGAACATAATGATTGTTTTAAATACGAAGATGGCGTTATTTAACATAGAAGAGAAAAAAGGGAGAATGAAAGAGAAAAAATTAGCTTTAGGTACTCAAACGCATGAGTTTTAAGGCTGTTTTGCATTGCCCACAAAACTTCGATAAAATGAAAAAGGCATGCCACACTCTCTAAAAATGGTTGTGTTTCTGTGTTTATATTATGTACTATTTTATTAGATCTTTTAACAAGAAATTCTCTCTCTCTCTCTCTCTCTCTCTCTCTCTCTCTCTCTCTCTCTCTCTCTCTCTCTCTCTCTCTCTCTCTCTCTCTCTCTCTCTCCCTCTCCCTCTCTCTCTATCTATCTGTCTATCTATTTATCTATCTATCTATCTATCTATCTATCTATCTATCTCTTTCTCTCTCTCTCCCTCTCTTTCCCACATTTCCCCCCCCCCAGAGAAGACGATAGCAGTGGTCCAGATCTAGAGTATTATCTAACACACTCGTGGGAGATGCGTTCAGTGGCCTAGTCATCCTAGTGTATAGATCTATAGCTCTGGGAAATCATTGTCTGGTCGTGGTTGGGATGGGTGATGGACGCATTCAGATGGTTCCTATCCTGCCATGTGGGATTTGTCCATTGTCTTCCCATAACAATGGGGCTCGGCAATAGCAGGTAGGCAAGGGCTAAAGGGAGATTTGGAGGAGAAAGCCAAGAATGTCGTACGCGTTGGGATACAGACCGGGTGAAGGAGACGATAAGAGGATGTGGTACAAAAAGAGAATGATGGAGGAATAAAAAGGAAAAGTAGAGACAGCGAGTGGAGGGGGGTAGAAAAGAGAGAAAGGATGAAGATTTAATAGTTTAAATTTATTTAGTTGAAATTGAAAAGTGCTGCTGCTACTCTTATTAAAATCTAATAAGTAGGCAAAAGGGCGTGAAATCATATATAACTGAACGGCTGAAATGGAGCGCAAAATTTATATACAAAAACATAATCTTAAGTGGTAGATATTTTATCCGACTTTTTTTCACATCTCTAGATGTATTGTCGGCCTGGAGAATTAACCAAGTTCATTGGACTGTTGCACTCATTATATTTTAAGGTATGTCAAATTGTAACTTATTTTTGCACCGCTTCGACAAGAATAAACTTAACATGCTCCTTTTTAGATATTGTTCTAAAAATTTCGTGAAACTATGTTAAAACATCACTTCTTCCTACCATAATAAAAAATGACTTCCACTCTCCCTTATGTTCTGTCTAAAGTACGATCAATGTAGACTCTGGTGAAGCCGTGTGTCATCCCACTTCACCGTAAGATCTAGATGATCTAGAGATTCTAGACGATCTAGATGATCTAGACAATCTCGAGATTCTAGACGATCTGAATGTAGCTTGTGACAGAGACTAGCAGGACGCAGGGGCCGCAGGAGAATCTGCTCTGTTTTGATTCTTTCCGCCTGTGTGACCCCGCTCTATGGCCCCTGATCGCCGCGGCAGGACCTCTCCTGAGGGGGTGGAAGAAGTCCCCGCCACTTCCCAAAACAAAAAGGCGGCGCAGAGGAACGGGGTGTGGCTGGACGGGGGGAAACACCACTCGATCGCCATCTCGCTTGACTGACCATGCGAGGT
Organism: Elysia crispata; assembly: GCA_033675545.1. Taxonomy (NCBI): domain Eukaryota; kingdom Metazoa; phylum Mollusca; class Gastropoda; family Plakobranchidae; genus Elysia; species Elysia crispata. The sequence goes on from JAWDGP010003469.1 coordinate 977,477, forward strand.
CCAAAAGGCCTTGGGTATCTGCCT
>JAWDGP010003469.1:982500-985000 GCA_033675545.1 Elysia crispata
AACAGCAATGTTGCGGCCAGTTTAACCTCCCCTAAACTCTTCTAAAGAGACGGAGAGCTGGCGTAGCAGGTAGAACTCGCGTACAAGTTTTACCATTTTATTACGGAATAATGTACTTAGCTTGTCTTTGATGCCAAGACCATGAAAAGAAAAGTTCACTGTGTGAAAATCTTGGAGAGACTGACGGGATGTTGAATTATGCAGAGATCTCTAGACGGAAGTACAATAATGAGGAGAAAAAAAATTATAGGTTTCTTCCTCCTCCGTCATTTATTTTTCTTTTTGTTTATATAAAAAGAAAACAAAATTCATTCTATATAAATGAAAAACATAACCCTTTTTTGTCCGAAAGCAGCATTTAAAAACTATTATTCCACCCAAAAATAGAAATGGCAGAAACAAAGGATCAGCGCAGGAGATGGAGAGATTAAAATATGTCTGTTTGCGTGTGTGTGCGCGTGTGTGATTTCTTCGCTTTTGTTTTTTGTTGTTTTTTTTTGTTGTTGTTTTTGTTTTTTGTTTTTTGGTTTTTTTGTTGTTTTTTTTTTTGGTGGTGGGAGGTACTTGGCGGTGAATCACGCTAGGCCAGCGCCAGATAGATAATAATTTTATTTTTCAGAGTGAGTGGATGCTGGGAGCACCGCAAAGCTCTACTAGCGAGGAGCTCAGCTCAACCGTGACGGCACAAGGCGTGTTCCCCTCCTCACAGTGCGAAGTTTACGTTCCGTAGAGTTCAGAGAAAAGGTGGCTTGGTACATACACCACACTGCTTTGTGGGTGCAACATCAGGTTGACCAGTCTGCTGCCACATCACTAGTGCCTATATCATCAAGCTGTAGTTTTTTGGTACTTTATTCTACCATTTTTATTAATTTGTTTGCATGATAACATCTGTCTCGCGAGTTACATTATGACTGTGTTCTCAAATATTAGTTCCATGTGTGATAAAAGCTGTAATAAACTCTTTCTTTGACTGCTGTGTTCATTTATATTTTTTAATCCACTGTCGTAAATATAATTATGATAAAAGGATTTTTTTCCCTTATTGCGTTTGATCCCCAAACGCCATTTGGCATTGCAATAAAATGAACTAAAACAACAGCGATTCTATCGAGTGTTTATAACGCATTGTAATTCATTTCACTCTCTAAGCAAAAGCACTGCTTATGACCGAGATAACATTGAAAGTTTTTTTTAACAATTTTGTGCCGCTTTATTTTTGTTACCTTTTCTTTGGTTGTTCGTTAAAAAAAAAAAAAAAACCCGCGTCGTTGCTTTTTTAATTTTACGGCAACAAATATTTTCAACATCCACGCTTATAATTAGACCTATCCGCTTGTTGTTTGTTTTTTTGTTTGCTGTTTTATTTTGTTTTTGTTGTTGTTTTTTTTTTTTTTTAATTATTATTATTAAATGCCACCTTCGCGTCGCCAGGCATGCGTATCTAGAAATAAGTGGTCTAAACGCGCTTTCATGTAGAGCATCTAGCATAGCTCCTCTATCCGTGCCTCTCTATCTCTCTCTTTCCTTCTGTCTATCTTTATCTCTGTCTCTCTCCCTTCCGTTATCTATCATTCTTTTTCCTTTCTCGGCAAGTCTCTCTCAATATCTCCTCTGATTTTTGTATGTCGTTCTCTAACTTCCCCTCCCTACATTCCAATCCGTCGGTCTGTTGTTTTATTTATTTTTCTTTCTACTTATCTTTCTTCTTCTTCTTCTTCTTCTTCTTCTTCTCTCTCTCTCTCTCTCTCTCTCTCTCTCTCTCTCTCTCTCTCTCTCTCTCTCTCTCTCTCTCTCTCTCTATCACAATGTTTATATAGTATAAAATGCCCCTGCTTGCCATTGCTCGTCGCTGAGCTTTTGTATTATTTTGACATCTGATTGGGTCTTTAAAAAAAGATAAGGACCTCTTCCACACCAGCAAAACAATAATGAGTAAAAAAATTCGTTGGCTTCTTGGAAGAAGCAAAGTATCATACCGACTCGTTCATAACTATCTATTCTGATAAATAAAGACGGCGTGCTGAATTCTGCACAGGTCTACAGACTCCAAGCAAGGGGTAAGTAAAACAGTCGCGGCGTCCAAGTGAAGCCTCCACTTATTAAGGCTTGTTGTGAGAGCTTTAACATTGTTTGTAAGGCTTTAACTCGAACCACACTTCAAGAGCTCGGCCCCCGTCAGTAGCTAAGTATGCAGTTATAGGAGACCAGGTCCAGACCGGGCGTGGCGAACTGGCCTCCTCGCTGAACCGAGGGATTTAAGCAAAGGATACGATTGTAAAGCAATCCAAAAATCACAACCTCGTAATTTAGGTACAGTTAATTGCGACTTTTGTGGAGCTATCACTAAATGGTTATCTTTCTCCTTCTTTTTCAAAATCGTTATATGGAGAAAACCATTGTGACATTATCGTTGGTTTTAAACATTACAGCTCACTATTTGAAGCCCTTAGATCTTGTACTGACTTGTGAAGCTTTGTTTGGAAAACTCCAGGCTACT
>JAWDGP010003469.1:990000-995000 GCA_033675545.1 Elysia crispata
TTTTGAGGTTTATTGTAAGCAAAAGAGTCATGTTTTATGGAATGTTTATACGTTCCTCAAACCCGTGAAATCGTTTCCCCTTAGAGTTATTTCATCTATCGAAAACAGTGGAGATAACATCTTTTAAGATGCCCTAATTAAACAATATCGAGTGACAAAGTTTCTTTGTTCAACTTGTAAAGCGAATTCAAATATTTTCGATCCATATGAAATTTTTACATAAATAAATTAGTTAATAACATTATTGTTGCTTCTTCGCGGCCTTATAACCAGATATTTCTTTTAAAACATATTACGCCTATCCGAGCTCACACGACTAGTCTCCAGATCTCATGGAACGATGAGTGAATGAGTGGAAGTAAAGCAAACCTCTAGAACGGAGGAGAAAATAACAATACGAAGAGAAAAGGTGTCATTCGCAACAAATGGAATAATTCAAGTGTGCTAGGCTGTAAAGCTGAGTGTTGTCACGTAGAACATTGTGTACAATAATTCGCGTTGCGTCTTGAGACTCAAAGACGTACAAAACGTCAATAGAATTAGTGCCAAGTGAGCCGTGCTGCTTGAAAGCTTGTTCGTCATACGTACGGACACGCAGCTGAGATGTATAACAAACAAAGGGGACTTAAGGCCAAAGGGAGAGAGAGAGAGAGAGAGAGAGAGAGAGAGAGAGAGAGAGAGAGAGAGAGAGATGGAGAAGGAAATCGGGGCGGAGGACTGAGAGGATTCATCTACTGAAGCAAAATTTTCAGAGTTAGACAGAACAAAGCATATCTCTGTCTCTGTCTCTCGGTCTCTCGGTCTCTCTCTCTCTCTCTCTCTCTCTCTCTCTCTCTCTCTCTCTCTCTCTCTCTCTCTCTCTCTCTCTCTCTCTCTCTCTCTTTCTCTGCTGTCTGCCCGTCTTTCTCTCTATAAATCAATCATTGTTTTCTTTCTTTCTGCAGCCTTGTCTAAGTCTCTTTCTTTTCTTTATAATTATATCTCAAAGGCAAGTTACAGTATATACCAAATCAAGCATTGGTCGCATCTACGGTATCCACATTATTTTCTTCACTATCTTTTTTCTGCTTGGTCGTTCTTTCTCCCCTCCCCCCCCCCCCCCTCTCCCGCCCTCACAGAAAATAGGAACTATTGCTGCAAGTGCGTATGTCTGACAGTAAGTGTGTTTATTCATATGTACGTGTTTGTCTGAGTTATATTACACTGTTCGTTTGTGCTATGTGGGGTGCACTGCTTATTTGCTTATTTGCTGGCCAAACATCGGACATCAACAGCTTCTCAAAGAGACCAACCGAGGCATGCAAGCCCGTCAGCCTGGTCCCTACATCAAAACAGAACAAACACAGGAAAAGAGACCGACCACGTATAATTGTAAGTGTAACTATGTTTTCCATGTAATGCATAGAGTAGATTTTTCAACTGATAGTCTACCAATAGTACTTTTTTCCCCTTGTGGTTTTCTCTTTAAGTAATAATTTGTTTTTTAAAGTTAAAGCGGGTTTCGTTTGAAAAGCTAAACAAAAAATGTGTGTGTGTGCTATGTGACAGGGTGTGTGGGTAGAGAAAGAAAGAAAGAAAGAGAGAGAGAGAGAGAGAGAGAGAGAGAGAGAGAGAGAGAGAGAGAGAGAGAGAGAGACATAGAGAGAGAGAAAAAGAGAGAGAGTGAGAGAGAGAGAGAAAGAGAGATTTTGTAAGGAGAGAAAGAAGGCTCCTTAATCAGGGGAATTGCGGACGACAGATCTGATATCAGTGAGCAGAGCGTTGGACTTATAATAAATGACTCTTGGGTTCGATTCCAGGCTGGGTCATGTGATGGTGGAGTTGGATCTCGTCAGCCCAGACTCCATGGCTTGGCAGAGGAGACGAGCAGCTGCTGCCGTCTTTATATCTCAATCTTCGGGGAAACTTAGGGGACATGAAATTAATTGGAGAACCAATCATGGCGTGATTTACATGAGGGACTGTTACATTCATCGTATAAAATTCTTCGGAAAACATTTGAATTTTGGACTAGGACTCAGTAAAGGGGAGAAGTAAAAGAATCGGAGAAAGTGACAAATAAGTGAAGATTCCAGATAAGCATTAGTAGAAAGAATGTGGATAGCTTGGCATAACAGCATAAACAAAGCAAAAACGATTAAATTTTTAAGCAAAAAGAGCGGAAAAAGCGATTCCATAAAAGAAAGGGAAAACAAGAACAGACTAAGGTATACAGGTAGGTAATATTCAGATATATAAAAAAAAAAGACAGGGACGAAGAAAGACAGACAGGCAGACAGACAGATAGAAGCAAAGAAAGATAGGCAGAGACAAAGACAGAAAAGGAAAGAAAGACAGACAGACAGGCAGAGGGACAGACAAGCAGAGCAGTGGTGAACTGGTCACACGGAGGTAAACAACTCGAGCAAGACAAAGCCTGATAGAGGACACTGCACAAATATATCGATAGGCTCGATCAATAATCGTACGGCATGTTTTTGCATTAATCCACTAATCCCCTTCTGTGTTACCTTCAAAGCGAACAGCGGTATCGACACCGAACTCACGGCACGATAGATCGATACTCCGACAGACATCGATGTATGGACCGTCGAGCCAAGTAACTGTAGCATAGTCGGGATCTGGGACCGCACTTACCTCCCTCTGAGAGAGATAATGGCTTAGACACGTCGCTCAAAGATAGCGGGATTATCAACTTGGGTGGGTCTGGTTTTATTAGTTTGTTAGCCAAATATTTATAGGATTTACATTGAGATCTCTCTCTCTCTCTCTCTCTCTCTCTCTCTCTCTCTCTCTCTCTCTCTCTCTCTCTCTCTCTCTCTCTCTCTCTCTCTCTCTCTCTCTCTCTCTCTCTCTCTCTCTCTCCCCAGGGGCAAAAAATTCTTAGCATGATATATTCCGTGGACAGGAGGAGTAATGAAGAAATAATGATTCGATTGTTGTTTTCCATTGGCTCAATTGAATCAAGGAAAAAGAAACACAAGGTTCATCAATACTGAACCAAAAAAAAATGTGGTGTTATGTGAGAAGATATGTGGCTAAGACGGTATAATAGAGCCTATAAGAAGTCGAATTGAAATCAGACACATGACAAGCAGAAAAAGGCAGACATATACATTCTTAATGGAATTTCTGTTGGCAAGAAGAAGAAGAAAAAAAACAAACAAAAAGGAAATAATGTGAAGCATTCACTAAGAGCAAACGACAACATATCCAAAAACGTAAATCAGAGATATCAGATATATTGAATACAGACAAAAAAAAAAGGATGTGAATAAAACTCACAGAAGCTGACACAGCACACACTTTCACGAAAGGATCCAAAAAAGAAATCTGTGTAGCACTCACCTGAATTACTCTCATGTTGAGGCCTGTCTCCTGCGCCAGTTGCTCTCGGATGTGGCGCGTAGGTTTGGGCGTCGCTGCAAATGCTGCCTTGAGAGTCTCCAGCTGCTTCGCCTTGATGGTGGTTCTTGGTCCTCTCCTCTTCGCCCCCACAGTGCTGGAGCCTCCTCCTCCTCCTCCGTTGGAGCCTCCGTTGCCACCTCCGTTGGAATTGACGCCACCGCTGCCTGTAGTGTTGTCCGGGCTTGGACAGCTGTCGTTGCTGTTGCCGCCATCAGGATGTCCAGTACCTCCTCCTCCACCCCCGCCACCGCCGCTACCTCTGTCGAGAGAAAGATCACCACCCATGTTGGAACAGCTAGAGTCCACGGATCCTGGGCTGGCGTCTAGCGACGTGTTGACGTTGGTGGAGTCTGTACCAGCGCCGCCTCCAGCAACCCGCTCCTGTTTTATTGAGGCCTGATTGGGGGCTGGGCTACCGAGTCTGGGCGAGAGCAAGGCGTTCAAGCTGACAGCCGCGCCGTTGGGAATACCGAGCCCGCCGCTTAAGGTACCGTTGTGATGTCCATTATGCTGATGGCTGAGCAGATTGGCATTGCCACCACCGTTGCCATTACACCCTAGTGGGCCTCCTATACTCCCGACCATGGTGTTGCTGCTGTTGTTGATGTTGAGGAAACTAGAATTGTTGTTGTTATTGTTCGGGGTACTACCGTTGGGGCCTAGACCGTGGCCCAAGCTACTCAGAAGAGAGTCTTTTGTATCGTGTGGGCTGCTGCCACCGTCCAAAGGAAAGTCTTTGTCGGATATATTGCCCTGAGTGTCAATGCCGGAATCCATATCACCGTCGTCTTCGACATCTGAACCTGAGAGTTGGTGAGGAAAACAATGTTAAGGTAGGGAGTCAAATAGTTACAAATGTTTAGATAGAGTGTCGAATAGTTACAATATATGTAATGTCGTATTTTTGTCAACTCTTAAAAAAATTAATAACGACTTGCGCGCGTCATTAATTTGGTGGTGCCTTCCTTCTTAAGCCTAAGTCTATCATATTGCAAACACTATGTATGCGGTTTGTCATGTTCACATTATCTTATATTCTCTCTCTCTCTCTCTCTCTCTCTCTCTCTCTCTCTCTCTCTCTCTCTCTCTCTCTCTCTCTCTCTCTCTCTCTCTCCCTCTCTCTCTCACTTTCTCTCTCTCCTTTCCATTTTATAAGTTTTCTTTCCCTCTTTTTTCAAGACAACTATTGTGGTCTTGCCAGTTACATCCTTTACTGTCCCTCCACCTACCCCTCTGCTGTAAGACCAAGACGGCCTGAATTCCCCTCCTCCCAATCTCCCCATCTATTGCGACAGCCCTGAGCACGTCCAACATTCACGGATCTATCTTTCCAAAGAGACCAGATCAATGTTCCTTCAGAGCTTTCCTTTTAAGCCTTGTTTCCCATTGTCACAATGACAGGCAAAATCCCCTTCTTCTCTAACGTGCTTTGCAAGAAGCCCCATTCTTCTATAACCCGGACGGTAATCTCGGAGCAGTTGTTGTTGACAAGGCTGGAGAGGGAGGTCGGAGCTGTTGGTAGCACAAAGTCGCAGCAAGAAGGAAGAAGAAAAATTACTCTTCTGTCTCCTTGTTTTCCACTCAAACCGGTT
>JAWDGP010003469.1:997500-1020000 GCA_033675545.1 Elysia crispata
CAAAAAAAAAAAAGACTGACGGAAACACCAGCACATTCGGAGAATGATAAAAGGAAGAGACAGAAGGACAGAGAAGAAAAAGAAAAAGGGAGGGGAGATTGATATGGTATTGAAGAAGAAAAAACTGGAAAGTGAAAAAAAAAATCTTCAACAGAGGAGATCATTTCTATGACTCCGTCCTCTTTCTCACTGCCTCTAAACCATCTGCCAATCCTTCCCCCTCCTTGACTTCTTCTTTTTTTCATTTTTTCTTCCTTCTTTGACTGCAGCGCCCCCCACCTGTGTTCTAAGCGATGATCACGTCAAAAAGGTATCGATTACCCAAGAGCATGTTGCTATAGGCCTGGAGACGAATCCCGTATTCTGATGACTATGCGCTCCAGTTACCCGCAAGTTTGCATTATCAGAAGGTTCGGGCATTCTCTCGCTCCAGTTACCCGCAAGTTTGCATTATCAGAAGGTTCGAGCATTCTCTCGCTCCAGTTACCCGCAAGTTTGCATTATCAGAAGGTTCGAGCATTCTCTCGCTCCAGTTACCCGCAAGTTTGCATTATCAGAAGGTTCGGGCATTCTCTCGCTCCAGTTACCCGCAAGTTTGCATTATCAGAAGGTTCGAGCATTCTCTTGTTGCCTTTAGCTGAAACGGCTGCCTATCTGGAACCTCTAGAGTGAGAAACATTGCCTGCTGTGTGGAAGTACAAGGTAATCTCTTCGTCTAAATGTTGGCAGGTACGAAGACTTTTTTGTAAATATCTCAGCCAATTTCGTTTCGTTATTTTTTTAAGTAAAGTCTTTAAAGTTATTGCTTTGTTGGATATTAAGGGAAGCTTAGGAGTATATAAATATTTTAGAACAGCTTCCTATGTAAACGAATGAAATAAAAGCAAAAATAAATTCTTTGAGAATCTTAATTTCTTCCAGAACTTGATTTCCAGTGAAAAGGCTTACTTGATAAGTTTTTGCAGAGATATCTAATGTATAAAATCTTTAACAACCGTATGAAAAAAAAAATACATGGGGATTGCATATGTTAAGACTTTGTTGATTTTTTTACTGTTTTTTTTTTTCAATGAAATCTTATTCGGAGACGGCGGTTTCTGCATCAAAACAAAGATTTGGATGATTAGATGGGATCCGAATTCTCTCCACTCCAGCCCTCCAACCCCCCGACTTATTTCCCCTGATGGACCAACCGTTTTCCGGAACCAGGACTTCTGTGGTGAATCCAACGCTCAATTGACTAAGCTACTCTTACTCCCCTTGATTCTGAAGGCTCTGTGGATTTTTGGATTTTGTAAGTCAAGTTGAACACACTTGCTTTCATTGCTGCAACAGCAGGTCTGGTTCGGTCAGCATAATTATGTCTATCTATTGATGCATTCCATTCATGAACATGAAGGTTCTGTGGATTTTTGGATTTTGTAAGTCAAGTTGAACGCACTTGCTTTCATTGCTGCAACAGCAGGTCTGGTTCGGTCAGCATAATTATGTCTATCTATTGATGCATTCCATTCATGAACACCCGAGTAAATGTGTATAAATAGGAGTTGACACAGGCTTCCTACTCGCTACTCTGGGATGATTTATAGGTTCCTCTCCTCAATGAAAATGAGGCGCTGAGAGCCGATGACAGGCGACCAAGGCTGTGTTTATACAAAGCGCTGGAAGCAGCTCTTCTCACGGTGGCTGGCTCTGTCACAGGCTGGGTGGCCTGTGTGGCCCGGACTCATGAATGGGAGGCTCGAGCTGCATTTTTACTAAATATCAAATTCAGGTTAAAATTCTTTCTTGATAAATAATTTATGATTGGTTGAACTTTGCGTAAGCAGTGTTCTACGGGGAGGTCACATGCCCAAGGTCAGACGAAAGAACCGAGATTTTTGCTTCTTGTAAAACTTGTTAGTCGTGGCGCTTTCTCTATCGGTTTCAAGTCTTTTCTAGTGCTGAAATTTTATTTGCGAAATTTGCTTTTTGTGTCACGTATTGCTACTCTTATGCGGTAACAATTTTCCGACACTTCATGGGGTCTAAGAAGGGAAGAGAAACAAGGTTGGAATAAATAAGGTTAGGATGAGATCTGATACATTATGAATAAGGACGAGAACAAACATCAGATCCTAGAGGAACAGAGAGAAAGTCACAGAGGAAAAGGAAAAAAAGAGAGACAGAAAGACAGACAGAGACCCAGAGATAAATTGAAAGAGCGAGAGAGAGAGAGAGAGAGAGAGAGAGAGAGAGAGAGAGAGAGAGAGAGAGAGAGAGAGAGAGAGAGAGAGAGAGAGAGACAGAGAGAGAGAGAGAGAGAGAGAGAGAGAAAGAGACAGAGAGGGACAGAGACAGAGAAAGAGAGAGAGAGAGAGAGAGAGAGAGAGAGAGAAAGAGAGGGAGATACAGAGAAAGAGAGAGGGAGAGAGAGAGAGACAGAGAGAGAGAGGGACACAGAGAGAGAGAGAGAGAAGGAGAGAGAGAGGGGGAGGCATCAGTAAATATAACGATCGGCCGGGCTGGGTTGAGTTTGTTCACAAAATGCTCTATAAAAGATGTCACAAGAGGCGTGAATGGCTGGTTGGTATGACACGGGCTGGAGCCAGAGTTCATGTTTACAGGTCCCTAGCCCTGTGATCACCAAGATCGGTTAGCGAATCAGCCAGATCTATAGAATCTGAGCCACATTTTTCATTCTTTTCTCTCTCTTTCCTTTTTTTTTTATTTCATCTAAATTGGTCAAACGTTCTCACTTACTTAACAGAAACCCGCACACTCTATAATAGCTTGCATGTTAAGACGAAATAATGCATCGTTCTTTTTTTATTATTATTATTATTTCAAACGCTTTTATCTTACAGGCTTTATGCTCATATGTTGCTATGGAAGTAGACAAAAGCTTGGACAATAGAGGGATCTTTGACAACGCTCTGGGGCTCTTTTTCTTTCTCGTAGATATTGGAGGCTCTTGTTTGTGTATACGCCATTGTTTCTAGAATGTTGGTCGAGTTATTTTTACAGAGCTTTTGTCGGATAGTAATATTGTGCTCTTTAAAAACTCTGAGATTGATTTGATTCGGGTAAATCCAAACTTTTTAAAAGACAAATATTAATGTTTGACAACGCCGCCCGACTCGTTACATAAGGAAATGCTTTACCGGTTGAATTTGATAGTGCTTTAATTTCCCCCTTGCAAGTCCTCAATAAAGCTGGAAAACGACGATATCATCTTCTAGTGGGAAAGCTATAACAGGTGAATGAAATATTCAAATTTGTGATATAACTATGGCAAATTGATATTAAAGATTTTGTTTCATTCCTTGTGGTTTTCAACACAATGTCTCTCAGTTCCTCGATCTAAGATTGTGTTTTATCATTTTTACCTTTATGTAAGAGACTCATTCATACCAAATATCCTCACCAAATCTGGACTGGTCTTGTCTTATTTAATTTCACTGAGGATTTTTAGATCCGACCATGACGTGAATTGCATCTCCTCTCCGATGGGACTCTACTATTTACACAGTCTCAGGCTTTGGAAGGCGATAAACTCAACTCGTTTCAATCTTGCAATACAGAGCAGAAAATCAAAACGTTTAAAGAGAAAATGGAATGGCACCCAAACAGATGGGACGACTGAGCTCAATTCTGTTTTGGAATGAAAAGTCTCAAATGGCTAATTTCCGTGAGGACAGTAAATCCATTAAAAAAAAAAACATTTACAATTTTTTGGGCTTTTCTGGATGAGCACACCATTCCAGAAGGTCCTTGGCCGATCATTGTAGATCAACGCTATTTGCCCAGTTTTCGTGAAGTCAGCCGATACTGTTCATATTACGGATTCTTGCCTGACGAGAGTACCAGTACCAGTACATCATGGCTGAGAGAACTATTGTCCTAATTTGACCATTCTGCTAGGCAAACAAATCGTTCATCTTAATTCGAGTGGGAGCCGTCGGTTCGACGCCAAATTCTTCTGGAGAGAGAGGCACGTGACCCTCTACAACATTGATCACATGACGGGGAATGTCTGGTCACGCATGCGCTGTGATGAACCACTTAGAGTCTTTCTCCACCCACGGGCCTCATTAAGGGAGGGAATTAGGGGAGTTGTGGGGAAAAGGCCAGCGTAGAGAGGGAAGAGAAAAAAGGGTGCTAAAAAAAATAATCGTAAGAGGAAGAGGAGGGATGTGGTTACGTGTGTGTATGTGCGTGTGTGTGTGTGTGGGGGGGTAGTATATATGTGGATTTGCAATGAACGAAATGTGTGTGTTATGATAAATTAAATGAAACAAGGTTCGAATAGAAATATGTAAATGTTTGGCCAAAAGGGAGATCGAGAGAGAGGAGAGAGAGAGAGAGAGAGAGAGAGAGAGAGAGAGAGAGAGAGAGAGAGAGAGAGAGAGAGAGAGAGAGAGAGAGAGAGAGAGAGAGAGAGAGAGAGAGAGAGAGAGAGAGAGAGAGAGCGAGAGAGAGAGAGAGAGAGAGGAGAGAGAGAGAGAGAGAGAGAGAGAGAGAGAGAGAGAGAGAGAGAGAGAGAGAGAGAGAGAGAGAGAGAGAGAGAGCGAGGAGAGAGAGAGAGCGAGGAGAGAGAGAGAGCGAGGAGAGAGAGAGAGAGAGAGAGAGAGAGAGAGAGAGAGAGAGAGAGAGCGAGGAGAGAGAGAGAGAGAGAGAGCGAGGAGAGAGAGAGAGAGAGGAGAGAGAGACAGGAGAGAGAGAGAGCGAGGAGAGAGGAGAGAGAGAGCGAGGAGAGAGAAGAGAGAGAGAGGAGAGAGAGAGAGGAGAGAGAGAGAGAGAGAGAGAGAGAGAGAGAGATGGGAGACGCATAAACAAGCGGAGACACTTAACGCAAAAAGATAAATTTCTACACCGCTCACTTATCTTAAAGCATCGCATGAATACAGAAAAACTGATTCATTGATTCATATAGTTATAACAGAAGGCGCCATTCATTTTGGAGAAATAGGGAGAGAAGAATGAAGAAATAGTGTTTTAAAAAAGCGATACATAACAGATTGGTACATAGAAGAAAAAGAACCAAAAGACAGCAACAAGGGAAGCTGATGTGCCGATAAAAGGCGAGCATGGGTGTCTAATCCTTGCGAGTATGAGCGATGTGTGGCCGGCGAGCTCACTCTGTCATCACTGGAGGCCGTGCACGGCCGGAGACGGACGGAGACGGGCGGGCATGGGCGATAATTTCCATCTAATTTGACAAATAGATCGACGCCCTAACGCGATTGGGGGGAGTCGCTCAAGCAGAGGCGATGCCTCTGGGAGTTGCTGAAGCAGAAGGGGTTAAAGGGTCTGGGAGGAGGTGATTGCAGAGGAGGAAGAGGAGGAAGAGGAGATTGAGGATAGGAGAGCTAGAGACTGAGCGAGTTGAGTTTGGGCAACTAGAAGGATTGAAAGACGGATGGATGAATGGATGGATGGACTGATAGATAGATAGATAGATAGATAGATAGATAGATAGATAGATAGATAGATAGATAGATAGATAGATAGATAGATAGATAGATAGATAGATAATGGGAAGCGAAGAAATGAAGACCAATGATGTGAATGAGTGATCGAACAAACGCAAAAGTTGTAGAACGGAGAAATATTTTGAGGGAAAAGTCTTTAAAACTTTCTCAAACAGAAATAAGAAATTTAGAAAATAAGAAATGTCTTTCATTCATTTCTCAGGCTTTCACGGTTATTGCAACGCCTGAATTGGTAGTGATATAAAATAGACCGTATCCTAGAGCAGATGTTTCTGTATAGAAAAAAAAAATTGAGCGGAGCATGACTGTTGAAAGCCAAGTATCCTAAGTCGATCTACTCTTGGTTGTTTTAGTTTGCTTTTAATTCAGACTGAAATAAAGGCAGCTACTTTGTTTTCCTGTACGTTTTCTGTCGTACGGTCTTTGCTTAGAATCTTAGTTTAAAGCTCACCACAAAACAACCGGACGGCAGATTATACTTCAGCTTACAAACAAGCCTTGCCTAATTCATCAATTATCATTTATACGGAGTAAGACTTAATTGAAAGGAAAATGCATTCATGTCTTTTTCATAATCGTTCATGATTTTCCTTCAAATATTGACTGAGACATGGTCGTAAGGAATCAATCAAGATTTTGTGGTTTTTGAGGACTCTCTTGGGATCATGTTTAAGTCATGAACGTCTCATATTCGCGTACTGTTCTGTGGGAGACTTGGGAGACTGAATTTTTCTAGAGCATCTGGAGTGGCTCAACCGTTACTCTAAGACTACATGCCCTAAATGGATTAACAGTTTGAGTGTGAGAGTACACCCACACACACACACACACACACACACCTTCCAGTAATGTCGGGTAGGGTGAGAACAGAACGACGCTGACAGGACAAGCAGGTCGCTTAGTGGCTGATGGGCTCAGCACTCAACCAGTCCGTAATTACCGTCCTTTAATACCGGCTAGTCAGACAATCTGTTAGTTCCATTCAGTGTTTGATATAGTTTGTCCATAGCAAAGTGATTTTAGATTTTTTTTCTGAACATTTAATAAAACCCCGTCTGGCAGGAATGACCAAAGATTAATTATTTTTTTTTAACTGTTACGCAGACCGCATGGGTTTCGAACCTGCAGTTGCTAAATTTATAACCGGGTTTGTTTGTTTTTTGTCTTCTCGAAAACCTGGCAAATGAAATTATGTGTCTTGCATGCCCAACACAAATGAATGGGTAGGTTAGGCGGATGATATGAGAATAATTTATCACATTATATTTTATCTCGAGCTCTTTGTTTTTACTTGCCCTTTTTTTTAATTCGTTTGAATTAAGAAAAATTAGGTCAGCGTTAATACAGCTTTATTTCAAAAACCTTACTTATCATGTTGTTGATGTCGTTTTTGTTGTATTTGTTTGTGCTGTTGCTGATGTTGTTGTATATTACATTATAATTCATGACTATTGTAGAGCCACTGAAGATAGAAACATAATGTGCACTGACCTAAACGAAGCTGCTAAATATTTGGATTTATGTAGCATTTGAGGCGAGGTATTCTATTGTGAATTCAGAATCTATCGCTCCGACACATCAATCTATCCATCTCAAGAAGGAAGGAAGTCTTTGAAGGACGTCTGCTATTATTATTAATCTCAAGAGACATGCGCAAGACCTTTGGAGAAATCCCAAAGGATACCCATAAATTGATGACGTCGACGGCTATAAATTTGCTCCCTCGTCTATGATCACGTCAGAAGCGAGACAGCGCGAGACTAAAGGCCCGCAGAACCACTGACCGGAACTGCGTCATAGCTGCCAGCCAGGTCCGAGCAGCACTCGGACATCTGTCCATCTTGTCAATGGGGTGAGACTGAGATCTTTGGTGAGATGTGCGAGTTGGACGTGTTTTGTTTATATTTAAAAGTCTTACTTTTGAAGAGATGTGCGAGTTGGACGTGTTTTGTTTATATTTAAAAGTCTTACTTTTGAAGAGATGTGCGAGTTGGACGTGTTTTGTTTACATTTAACAGTCTTACTTTTGAAGAGAAATTGCTTTACAAATAAAAAGAAATGGGTTTTTTGTTTATTTATCAAACTTTTTTTTTTGTTTAACACAAAACAAAAATTTTCTTTCGACATATATATTTTACCACTTCTCTCGCTCAGTATTTCCTCTTGATCATTATTTTCTTTATTCAAAGACCTAAAGTTTTGATAAAACAAAAGGAAGGAACTGAATGCAATGTCATTTTTTTCTTCTTTCCGAACTGCATTTATTACGTTTACTTTCCACATGTGATTCTACCAAAAACATCTTCAGCTAAGTTTATGCTGTAAACACTGACGAGGAATACTTTATAGTGTTTTGTGGTTCAAGCTGTATATACCTTGTTCAAGCTGTTTTCTATAATGCTATGATCGATTTTGAATCTCTCTCTCTCTTTCTCTCTCTCTCTCTCTCTCTCTCTCTCTCTCTCTCTCTCTCTCTCTCTCTCTCTCTCTCTCTCTCTCCCTCTCTCTCTTAGTTACTTTTTGTGTATCTAAGATCTATATTTCAATATATAACCTGTTACTTGAAATATTTTTTTTATCCTACAGGCCATTTTTCTGGCTCATTTATAAAATAGATTTCTTTTCATCGTCGCTCCATTCCCCTTTTTCTGCTCTTTAAGAAGAAAAATAAAATCGCACGCAAAGACATCACTTCTCCCTTTCCGCGCTGATCCTCTGGGAAACATCAACCCCCAAAAAATGAGCAGCGAGTGATAGCCAGATATCTAGTGGGAATTTCGTGACAGCCTGTAGCAGAATATGATTGACATGCTCAACTTAATGGGCCAACAACTGGGACATTCATTGCCTGAGAGATAGACAGATGGAGTTATAAAAGGAGAAGGGAGATGGGAGGAAGAAGAATCAGGTTTAAGATGACAGAGATTTATTTACAAGCATTGCTTTCTTTTTTGTATTTATAATTCTCCGATTTCATGCCTCGGTTTCTCTCTTTAAAACATCCATGTTCTCCATTCTGAACACAGTATCAATGATGAACGCATAATATAAACTTTTATTCTTTAATCCAATGTCGCGACCCATATAGGGCCCAAAGGAGAGCTAATTTAGAAGAAATTGTCCAAATCGAGGGCGTATGGATTTCCCATGGGAGTGTAGAGGCCAAGGAAGATGGTGTAAAGCAAGGAATCCTGCCCCCAGCCCCCTTCACCCTCATCCGTTTTTCCCTTGATGTGCCTGTTGTGGTTGAATTAGCGGGCAACGTTACAGTCCTCCTAGGAACTCAATCCTACAGCAAGACATTCTTCTCCCAAACAAGACGCGGACAAGGGGAAAAGACGCAAGAGTGTATGGGTAAAAAAAAAGGAGGGGCGTGGGAAGGGATTTGGGGGAGGAGGAGGAGTGGTTGCACAGGATTGGAGGAATTTACGGGATGTAGAGGTCTCGTGGTACACATTTGGACATCCGAGATGTCTGTCGAGGGACTGAGGGACTTCCAGCGAGGGACTAATGAAATCAAGGCCCAACAGCCAAGACAGGCAAATGTCATAATATACCGGTGTTAGGAGTCCCTGGGGGCATGCCTGCCCAGCACCCCCGGGACACACTCATTTAATTCCCCGCTATCTGGGCAGAACTTGGAGGGACGATGGGTCTGGAGTGAGCACTAAGTTGCCGCGCCAGTTGCTGTTGCCAAATATCGCGTTTTGTAGACTAGTGTTGGCCATCCTAGTATGTCAAGATTCTCAACAGTAAAGTTATTTACACTTGATGGATTGGAGGGTAGGATTGTCTTGGTGTTTTGTTGTTTTGTTGTTCTTATTTTGTTGTTGTTGTTGTTGTTGTTGTTGTTGTTGTTGTTGTTGTTGTTGTTGTTGTTTAAGTTTGTTTGTTTTGTTGCTTTGTTGTTTTGTTTTATTTCGTATTTGCAGTTGTTGCCACCGTCCAACCTTCTGCTATTGCTCGGGCTCTTTTAATATTTTTTCTTGCGCAATAAATTTTTGTTACCTTTGATTATTACCGTAATTCTCATTAATTTTTGTTCATTGATTGATTGATTTATTTATTTATCTATTTATTTTTTTACCTCCGTTATTATTATTATTATTATTATTATTATTATTATTATTATTATTATTATTATTATTATTATTATTATTATTATTATTATTATTATTATTATTATTATTATCATCATCATCATCCTCATCATCATCATCATCATCATCATCATCATCATCATCATCATCATCATCATGACTACGGACCATTATTCATTTCACTTAGAGAAGCTCTGATGCGTGTGGTGTAAGCATACTGCACTGATATCCCAGTCTGAAATAATTAAAAAATAATCAACTCAAATATCAAAACAAGCCCAGGGTGAATACTCTCTGGAGCTGAGCCGTCAGCGTAGCCAAAATCTGCCTAAAAGTCTCCGAAACGACACTTGGAGTTAGGAAAAAGGAAAAAAAAAATACTGCAAGAATTATCAGTTAATATAATTCTCTCTATCTAGTATAGAAAAAAAGTAAAAATATTATTTTGTTATGATAATCTCGCGATCTGATCGACCTTAAGAGTTGTGTTGTCCTAACACACGCTCCGCGGAGGGTAGCAACATCCGGCTGGAGAGTACTCACCACAAGACCTTGATCCGACTGAGAAAATAGAGAATAGGATGGCTCAGTGTCTTGGGTGGGTGTGAAAAGGTGTGGGGAAGGGAGAGGAATGTGGGGGGAAGAAAGGAGTGAGCTGTGGGTTTGACAGGACACGTGCATGATCAGTGCTCCCACCAGAGATGATGCCCCCCTGTACACTTTTAGTATCATTTGTCATCAGCGCAGTCACTGACTCTCTCCTCACTCACCCCTACCCCTCACATCTAGACTTCACGCCGTCCTTCTCTTTTCATAGTTACGTTGTCATCCCTGTCTACAGTACTAGTTCCAATCCAATGATGTAATTCGCTGTCAACTCGACATTTTTCGCCGACTCTCGTACTCTCACGTTAATTATGTTCCAGTTTTCCTTTTTTAAAGTTTGGTCTTTTTACTGAGATGAGGCTACAAAACCGGTGATGACTTTGACAGGTAAAGAGAGAGCGGAAAGGCATAGGGGATCCTCTCATGACATAGAGTAGCGAGTTGTGGAAGTTACTCTCTATACATCACGCTATAGCAAAACCAGGGAGGGGCAAGAGATGGTATATGTTTTATTTTGCTGTCTTTAAACAAAATAAGTTTTACAAAATAAGAAATCTGCCTTCTTGTTACCAAAGAACTCTTCAAGACGGAAGCGATTTGGGCGAAAACAGCAAACTCCCAACTGACACAGAATGGGCATCAAGGAAACCAAAGGACAATCTAACTTGTCTTTCTCTGAAACTAGGGCAGGTAAGCAGTTTTGCTCCAGCGAAAGACCAAAGAAGTAAAGCACTATCTATGTCCATCTTAATCTACCATAAGGTATACTTGAAACAATATCGAAAAATAATAAGTTTTCAAATAGAAAGATACGAATTCTCTCTATGTTCTACCTCCTCTTTCTCTCTCTTCACCCTCCTCTTTCTTTCCTTTACTCCTCCTCTCTCTCTCTCTCTCTCTCTCTCTCTCTCTCTCTCTCTCTCTCTCTCTCTCTCTCTCTCTCTCGCTCTCTCTGTGTGTGTGCGCCTCTCCCCATCTCTGACCACCTATTCTTTTCTCTCCCTGGCTCCACAAAACACTTAAAGTAAAAGTTGACGTCACAGGACCAAGCTCTGCATTCTCTCCCTCCAGCTGGGCGACCAGCCCGAGAGCGCTACAACTGCTCCAACTGTCAAGGCAGTGAGGGCCACTTTCCCCTCCCAGTCACCATCTAACGGACCGGTCTGGTTCCGCTCCATCACCTATGTTATCGCTCATCTGCCACTCGACACGTGCACACTCGCACGCGCGCTCTCTACTCACGCACACTTGGGTATGTGTACTCACTCCACACCCTGCGATTGTGGGAAAGTTATTTTGATTTTAAATTTCTTTTATCTTTTAAAGATTTTTACTTTTTTTTTTTTTCTAAATATTCCCTATGCATTCGAAATATTAGGTTTCAGAAAAGTATACATTTCACGATCCAGACTATCGCATTAATATAATAATACGACGGTGCGTCTCTTTCCTCAGAGACACGAGCCAAGTGTTTTTAATGGTTAAGGATGTGAAAAGGCAGATTGTTCTTTAATTGAAGTTATTCATGAGAACAGATTAGCAAAGATGTTTATTCAGATAGGCCTAATGTTAAGTAAATAACATGGAAATCATGAAAGTGTAATATCTTTTTTTAATTTTCAAAGGGAATATTAATACTATAAAATACCTTTTTGGTTTTTGACAAGTAAGCTTACTTTTTTTTTAACTTTATTATCAGCTCAAGTAAAAAAGTCGACCTGGTGGCTCATGTGGTTATTGCGACTGGGGCAAACTACTTATCATACTCTAAAATTTGACTACCAGACTTTACTTGTTTTCCTGTGAAACATTAATTTTCTAAAAATTGTTTGAGTTGTAGATGGACAACTAATAAAACCCCTGTGAAAACGTCCCAAAAATGTTGTAGATGAACCACTGTCGTTTTTCCCGGCTTAGCTAATATGCCATCGGCCTCGGGCTTGAGAACCCACACACTGCCTGTCTGATGACGTGGGCAGGAGAAGAGTATGATCATGTGACAGTAGGTAACATGTCGGTCCTAGTGCCAGACTTTTAGCTTCAGAACCCACACACTGCCTGTCTGATGACGTGGGCCGGAGAGGAGTGTGATCATGTGACAGTAGGTAACATGTCGGTCCTAGTGCCAGACTTTTAGCTTCAGAACCCACACACTGCCTGTCTGATGACGTGGGCCGGAGAGGAGTGTGATCATGTGACAGTAGGTAACATGTCGGTCCTAGTGCCAGACTTTTAGCTTCAGAACCCACACACTGCCTGTCTGATGACGTGGGCCGGAGAGGAGTGTGATCATGTGACAGTAGGTAACATGTCGGTCCTAGTGCCAGACTTTTAGCTTCAGAACCCACACACTGCCTGTCTGATGACGTGGGCAGGAGAAGAGTATGATCATGTGACAGTAGGTAACATGTCGGTCCTAGTGCCAGACTTTTAGCTTCAGAACCCACACACTGCCTGTCTGATGACGTGGGCAGGAGAGGAGTGTGATCATGTGACAGTAGGTAACATGTCGGTCCTAGTGCCAGACTTTTAGCTTCAGAACCCACACACTGCTTGTCTGATGACGTGGGCAGGAGAGGAGTGTGATCATGTGACTGTAGGTAACTTGTCGGTCCTAGTGCCAGACTTTTAGCTTCAGAACCCACACACTGCTTGTCTGATGACGTGGGCCGGAGAGGAGTATGATCATGTGACAGTAGGTAACATGTCGGTCCTAGTGCCAGACTTTTAGCTTCACTGCCTGTCTGATGACGTGGGCCAGTGATCATGTGACAGTAGGTAACATGTCGGTCCTAGTGCCAGACTTTTCTTCAGAACCCACACACTGCCTGTCTGATGACGTGGGCCGGAGAGTGTGTGATGACAGTGACATAGGTGTCACGTGAGAGAGCGATCATGTGACTGTAGGTAACATGTCGGTCCTAGTGCCAGACTTTTAGCTTCAGAACCCACACACTGCTTGTCTGATGACGTGGGCCGGAGAGGAGTGTGATCATGTGACAGTAGGTAACATGTCGGTCCTAGTGCCAGACTTTTAGCTTCAGAACCCACACACTGCTTGTCTGATGACGTGGGCCGGAGAGGAGTGTGATCATGTGACAGTAGGTAACATGTCGGTCCTAGTGCCAGACTTTTAGCTTCAGAACCCACACACTGCCTGTCTGATGACTTGGGCCGGAGAGGAGTGTGATCATGTGACAGTACGTAAAATGTCGGTCCTAGTGCCAGACTTTGATCAGTCTTGAGTCTGCTGAGTGTGAGACGGATTTGTGGTTACGCCTGGTACACCTGGTCACCAGAAGCGTGAGAAATTGGGGGACGGGGGGAATGAATACAGAGGGAGATAGGGGGGGGGAGGGGGGATTTATACAGAGGGAGATACGAAGATATTCCTCATTAATATATCGAGTGTTCTCAGTACTGAAGAACGACAATAAAGAACCATTTGATTTAGAATATCTTGAACGAATAAATTCAAAACTGAATGTTGGAATCGCGGAGAGGTAGAAAGAGAGGAGTGTAGAAATTAGATGAAGGCTGACCAACATGCAGAAGGGTGAATAGAGGCTAATAAATCCAGAGGGTCAGACTAAACAACCAGATAATTATAACATATCTGAGAAAGGTTGGTGAAGACAAGTAGGCAGGCCGACTAAAAAAAAAAGAAAAAGGATCAAGTCAAGGGAGACACGGAGATAGGAGAGAGGACGAGATGGGAATTCTCCTGAACCAACAGCACATAATTATTGTAAGGGTAAAGAGCGCCTCCCCACCCCCATCCCTTAACAATGTCCCGACACTTTCTCCGTGACAGGGACGGATTGTCCACACTGAGTCCAGCCATCACTCTCCGCCGTCTGAGGTGTGATGGGCCTGCCAAGAGGTTCTCCCTCGCCGCACGTGCATTTCGTGCACCTTCTAGCTGCGGCAAGTCTGCGCCTGCGCGTGCCTGTCCCTTTCTCCGGGCTTTCCCATCACTCTGCGGCACGGAGTTAAAGGGAAGAAACTCCGAGTTGAGCTCCTAAAGCTAAGATTAATTCTGTGGAGTCCAGGCACCTCCGTCTGACTTGTCGCTTTCAACTTGGACGGTTTCTTACTGAAACTGGAAACACTCTGAGAGCGGAAAAAAGTGGCTCGAACTCTAGATTGGACTGCTAAGTATCTGAGAACAAAACCTCTCTGTCAGGTTTTGAGAGTTGAGAAAAAAACCAGTTGGATGTTTTAGGGAAATAATATTACGCATGTCATATCTATTTTTTAATTGTTCGGGACAAAAAACGTGATCAAGTGTATTGCCCCCTTGCATCAAACGGAAAAGCATGATCCGTGTTTAAAAATTCGAACGATAATTCAATAATTTTCCCTTTTTTTTTTTTTTTTTTGCAAAGGCTTTGCTCAGCTGCTGCTGTTGCTGAGTAGTCGCGTGGCAATTAAACAAAAAAAAAAAAAAAACACATTCTATTCTATCTGTCTCTGCGCAAGAGGTTGCAACTTCATGTCACTCTTGAAAACGACACACAATGTTTTCTTGTGCCTTGGAATAAGTTAATCGCATATCTAATTAGACCAAAATTCGGAAACGACGCCCGTCCACAAAGCTCCGTTTTTCATTATAAAAGATGGAATAGAATTCATTAAGAAAAAAAAGGAGGGAAAGAGTCAAATAAAGAGAAGTTCGTAATCAATGAGGAAAGTCGGTGCAGACACCTTCACCCACCCCGTTACCTCATGAAATCAGTTGTCCTCTCTACCTCCCCTCCTCCCCCCTCTCTCTCTTTCTCTCTCTCTCTCTCTCTCTCTCTCTCTCTCTCTCTCTCTCTCCTCCCTCTCTCTCTCTCTCTCTCTCTGGCTCTCTCTCTCTCTCTCTCTCTCTCTCTCTCTCTCTCTCTCTCTCTCTGGCTCTCTCTCTCTCACTCTTTCTCTCTCTCTCTCTCTCTCTCTCTCTCTCTCTATCTCTCTCTTCTCCTTTTCTTCACTTTTCCCCTTCTCTTGTCCTATTGCGGTATGTAAACTTGTCCCTGGTTGCTATTTGCACGGACTGGTGCGCCGCCACTGTCAGGTATTCGGTGGGTGTCATATCTTCTCGGCCCCCCTGACACTGCCTGTTTGGGAGCGCACCTAGCACCTCGCCCGGACCAGATTCTCCCAGATTCTCGGAAGGTCAAAATTGACCTGAGTCATGTCTCCACTGTACTGGCTTGTCCGCTCCACCAGCTGATTCGGGCATGCACTAGGGGCCCCAGATAGCGGTTTGCCTACTTTCTGTTTTTTCCCCTGTTTGAAGAAAATCTCTAACTGTTTTTTACACAAGTATAATGACTGAGTCTGAACACCTTACAAAAATAAAAAAAGGGAAATGTGTGAGGGAGAAAATGAGGGGGGGGGGAGAAATATTTGAAATGTTGGCGTCTGAACGACTATTTCAAAAGAGTTATTATTATTATTATTATTATTATTATTATTATTATTATTATTATTATTATTATTATTATTATTATTATTATTATTATTATTATTTTATCATCATCATCATCATCATCATCATCATCATCATCGTCATTATTATTATTATTATTATTATTATTATTATTATTATTATTATTATTATTATTATTATTATTATTATTATTATTATTATTATTATTATTATTATTATTATTATTATTATTATTATTATCATTATTGCATTATTATTATTATTATTATTATCATCATCATCATCATCATCATCATTATTATTATTATTATTATTATTATTATTATTATTATTATTATTATTTAATAGATAGGAATAATCGTGGGTGCCCGTTCATCCAACATTAAAGCTAGATGAGATATCGAGACATAAGTGTCACATTTTTTACATTTGAACGAACTGTTACAGAATGGCAGAAAACTAAGTTGAAAGTAATCTTAGGGGGAAAAAAATTCTTGCAGGCCTTCAGCATCATCTTTAAGATTGACGTACAAAACAGCAGATAATTTTGTGGACATCAAGATTGCTTGAGATAAAAGATGACGAGACCGTGTATAACATCCAGCGAAACACGAAGACAAAGATTTCGGGTTTCACCAATCGCCACTACATCAACAGCATTACAAGCATTGTTCATCTCTCTCTCTCTCTCTCTCTCTCTCTCTCTCTCTCTCTCTCTCTCTCTCTCTCTCTCTCTCTCTCTCTCTCTCTCTCTCTCTCTCTCTCTCTCTCTCTCTTTCTCTCTCTCTCCGTAACGGTTGTCCACACCCCCATTGTTTTGGCCCTTGCGTAGTGCTGGTGAGAAAACCATGAAGAAGTGTGACAGATGTCCAGGTCCCCCTCTCATCTAGCAGACTGAAGACAAGACAACCCCAGACTTCTGTCACTGCAGGTCTTGACTGCCGACCTGGGTGGCAGTACAGTTTCCCAGCCTTTCCAAGTTCAAGATGGACAGAGCGTGTAAAGAGATGTTAGAGATTAGGAGAAGAATAAGTCCGGCTATGACGGCATTAAGGATGTGACATGAAAGATAATTTATGTGCTCTTCTCTCTATCCTCCTAGCTCCTCAACATTACCCTCTTTGTATTTTTATTCTTCCTCTTCTTCTTCTTCTCTTCGACCTTTTTCATGCTGTCCTTTCTTTCTATTTGCTTTTCTCTCTGCTTTTCCCTGAGCTAGATAAAATTTACTTCGACTTAAAAAAAAAAAAATGATACCAATTTATATAGCTGGGTGGTTTTGTTTTTTGTTGTTTTTTTTTTTTTTTGTTTTTTGTAATCTTTAGTTCGAACTATAATTATGATCACATAAAAGACTTTACAAAAAGCATGGCTTGTCTGGTCAAATATTTCATACTGAGA
Organism: Elysia crispata; assembly: GCA_033675545.1. NCBI lineage: Eukaryota > Metazoa > Mollusca > Gastropoda > Plakobranchidae > Elysia > Elysia crispata. The sequence goes on from JAWDGP010003469.1 coordinate 1,014,519, forward strand.
AATGGCACAACTATAATTATAATCCCTCCCTTTTACATCATATCGCGCCCTTTCTGCTTGAATTTCATTCGCCAAAAAAAAAAAAAAAGCAAGCAAGTAGAAACAAAAAAGAAAAATAATATTTGTTATTTAAGCTCAAAGAAATACATGTATTAATGCAACGGGCTGGTTGTCATATACAATCATACTCTCTAAATGTTATCTGAGAAGCTAAAACAGAAATAAAAGTTGCACACACAATTTTGGGAGAAAAAAAAAAAGGGTAGAATAATATTTTTTTGTTTAAATTCAAGAACTTGAAGACCACAGTGTGTTGTGTGGAGCTGATGACAGGCCAGTGTATGTGAACCGCCTGAATCGCTCGACAGCAGAGAGAGAGAGAGAGGGGGGCGTGAAAGAGGCTTGTCTGGTCTTTTCTAGACAGTGTTGTAAAGAGAAAAGAGCTGATGGTTGAGCTGGAGGCCTGCGAGGCAGGAGATGGGAGACAGAGCAGGCTAGTGAGAGGGGGGCCAAGCAGAGGGAGGAGAGCCCTTGAGAGATCCCAAGTGGACCTCTAGGGTGACGCCTATGGAGTATAGGGAACACAACGCGTATTCATGGGCGTCAATGGAGGACGGTTAAGAGTGGGTCTTGTAGAGCGGTCGGGCATCATGGTGAGGGCTCCTCAAAGATCAGGAGGGAAGTGGTGAAAAAAGAGGTTGGAGGGAAAGAGATGGCAGACAGACTGACAGAGAGAGAGAGAGAGAGGGGGGGGGAGAGAGAGAGAGAGAGAGAGAGAGAGAGAGAGAGAGAGAGAGAGAGAGAGAGAGAGAGAGGAGGAGGAGGAGGAGATTGCTTAGGTAGAAGAAAAAGAAAAGAAAGATAAAGAGCGATAAGAAGAGAAGTTTCAGAAGGAGGAAGGGTGAAAAGTGAAAGATCACAGGTTTACGACAGGTTCGTGAAAGGATAGACTGTGAGATTGCGCTTCATTGAGATAGAGAATGAAGGAGCAACAAGGTGAGCAAGCGATGGGGAGAAATAGATGAACAGAAGAAAAGTAAACCAAAAGAAAGCCCATTCCTCTGTATTGTTTCGTTTTGTTGGTTTGTTTTATTTATTTGCTGTATTACGAACATAATGAAGCGCGTATGTGTCGAGTCCTCGTAAGAGATATTTGGGATAGGAGACGATGTATTCACGAAGACAAGCATAAAGTGGAGATAAAAGCATAAAGCAGAGATAAATTCAAACTTATACAAAGAAAAGATGAATACACAACTGGTGGTAAAATTTGTTAGCATGATATTGATAGGATCTTGAAGGCCTTGGTGGTATGATGCCAGCAGCCACTCCAAACACTGACTAGACACGGAATGGAGAGATGGAACTGGTCTGTGCCATCAGCCCAGGTTATTGACAACACTTGAACAACCCCATCAACAACTTCCGTCATCAAATCTATACCAGTTTCTTAACCGGGATTTGAGCAGGGTATGGAAAGTTTGCCTTTAAAAAGACGGGAAAATGGTTGTTTCACAATCAGTTTCCTCAGCAGCAAAAAAATTAAGACCTGTGGTCTCTGGTTCCCATTGCCTTCTGTGAAGTTGAGAGATTCGCATGTGGCCTATTTACCCCGAAGAATGAAACTCCGTTGAATGCGACCATCAAATTGTCGGAGCAATATGGAACATGGAGATATTGAGGGAATTTTGAGTATTTCTACTTCTTTAGCCCATGAAAAACTTAAGACAAATTCCAAAGTGAGTATTAAGTATAAATAAGATTAAAATAAAAACTCGTCCATTGCTGTCGAGCTACTGCTGTTCTGCTTATGAAGAATAATAATAATTATCTGATTTCAATTCTTTTTTTTTTTTTTTTAGTTTTAAGTATTCTGAGCCAACGTTTGAAAAACTAGAACGCACGAGTGAATCTAAGTTCAGAGTTAAAGTTTTACTGAAGTATAATGGCCGGCTATTGTGTTGTGGTCTTCAAATTTCCATGCAAAATAATATAGGGGGAGAGAACTGGGGATATTCATCTCTTGTGGAATACGATGTGGTTCAGAGCTTATAGTCATTGGATGAAAGAGACAGAAAAATCGACATCTTACTAATTCTCAAGGCTATAAAGAATCGATGAAAAGCCAAGTTCACAACTCTCTCTCTTTCTCTCTCTCTCTCTCTCTCTCTCTCTCTCTCTCTCTCTCTCTCTCTCTCTCTCTCTCTCTCTCTCTCTCTCTCTCTCTCTCTTTCTTTCTCTCTCTCTCTCTCTCTCTCTCTCTGTCTCTCTCTCTCTCTCTCTCTCTCTCTCTCTCTCTCTCTCTCTCTCTCTCTCTCTCTCTCTCTTTCTCTCTCCATCCACTCAGCGAGTCCCTCAGAGAAATCACAGATATCAGTCATTGTGAGGGATAAGAAATTAAAAATTTCAACCATGAGCAGAAGATGGAAATAAAAGCAGAGACCAGGAGATTGAGAGAAGCAGCTGTAGAAAAAGAGTCAGAGATAGATAAATTAATAGTTGGAGTCACAGAGAGAAAGAGAGAGAGAGAGAGAGAGAGAGAGAGAGAGAGAGAGAGAGAGAGAGAGAGAGAGAGAGAGAGAAATAAGACAGAGAAGAAGAGGCTTGGTCAACATATGCAATATTTGTTTAGGCGATTCTCTGGTGAGCTCAGCCACTGATTTAGCGCTCACGGATTGGAGCGTGTGCCTGGTTCCTGGTGTACGTGATGGGGGAGAAAAGAACCAAGTGGAATCCTAGAGGTGAGCGAGGTGCAGGGCTGGGGGAGCAAACGTTGTAAGCGATTAGAGCTGCCCTCTCAGTTTGTCTTTCTTCTGTTCCTTTAATCGACTTCAACCATTGCTCTTGTAGAAGTCACTCAACATTGGTCCTTACAAATACTTGCAACCAGATGGTAGCAGAGTCTAGAGCACGTTTATCTCACTTGTCAACGCCACTGCAAAATACTTAGTCAATCTCGGTTTTATTTTTTCATTATTTTTTTTGGTAAATAATAAATCATTATACCTGTAATCTATATCCTCGTTACTAGCAAGATCTCAAGATCTTTTTCAGGCGTGAAACTATAACGCCATATTTTTACTTTTTTTTTTCTTTATTTAGTTTAAGATACACTTGATAGGAATATTGGTCTCTATCTTCCTTCAAGGTCCATGATTGATTTGACAATCACTTGAATCAAAAATTCTTGATGTTGGAAACAAGCCTCCATGGTCTATCACGATCATTCAAGAGCCGTTAGTACAAAAAAAAAAAAAAAAGCCTACGTCTGAGGTTGACAGGGATCTAAATCTATTGACTTTCTGAATGACTTGGAACCCTGTTATTCTTTCCCCGTGAGATAGTGCAGACAATAACCCAAGCATCCCACTTTACAGGGGAGCCGCATTAGGAACTAAAGTTAACAAAGTTGCCTCGGAAGATCCAATCTGGTCATTCTGCCACAAGCCTTCTCTCTGGTTCTCCTGCCAGGCATCTGAGATCGGATCAGGCCAGAAACAGGATTTTCATGGATGGGGGAGCTTGGGGGAGGCAGTTCGCACAGGAGAATAAATAGGGGGAGCCGCGGGGACGAGGCGTTAACACGATAACTTTGTTGGCGATAACAATTCGATTTGCTGCCCAGACAGGCTGTGGAGGATTCGAACCGTGGGGCAGCCCTCAGGGTAACCAGAAGGAACTTGAAGAGAGACAGGAGCTGATGATGGCTGTGGAAACTCGAGCTTATTTTGCTTCTTTGGTTTTAAATGGGAAAGAGCAAGCGAGGGGTTATGCAAAACAATAGCTACAAGGTTGGATTGGAAATAAGCAAAAAAAAAAAAAAGAAAAAAAAATGAAGTTGGGGCTACAAGAAAAACGAGAAAAGAAAAAAAAAGAAAGAGCTACAGAGATTGGGAAAACAAGAAAAACAAAAGAAAAGAAAATTGATTGGAAGAAAGACGGAACGAACGGCTAGAATGAGAGTCTATGATACTAGCGGAGATGCTGGGTTATTCACAGTTTACATTATGGAAACGAAGACTGTGGGGGAAGACACTGCTAGGGACCGAGTTCAAGATCTCTGCTTCATTCCCAGTGTTTCACAGAAGTCAGTATGTCCTCACGTAGCAGTGATCAAGTCTCTTGTGTTACGGTGTTCTCTAACAATCTACTATCCCTCTATCCAGCATTTAGAGAAACTCTCTAGTGTAGCAGTCTATAGGTAACCACTCAAGTCTCTGGTGTTACGGTGTTCTCTAACAATCTACTATCCCTCTATCCAGCATTTAGAGAAACTCTCTAGTGTAGCAGTCGATAGGTAACCACTCAAGTCTCTGGTGTTACGGTGTTCTCTAACAATCTACTATCCCTCTATCCAGCATTTAGAGAAACTCTCTAGTGTAGCAGTCTATAGGTAACCACTCAAGTCTCTGGTGTTACGGTGTTCTCTAACAATCTACTATCCCTCTATCCAGCATTTAGAGAAACTCTCTAGTGTAGCAGTCTATAGGTAACCACTCAAGTCTCTGGTGTTACGGTGTTCTGTAACAATCTACTATCCCTCTATCCAGCATTTAAAGAAACTCTCTAGTGTAGCAGTCTATAGGTAACCACTCAAGTCTCTGGTGTTACGGTGTTCTCTAACAATCTACTATCCCTCTATCCAGCATTTAGAGAAACTCTCTAGTGTAGCAGTCGATAGGTAACCACTCAAGTCTCTGGTGTTACGGTGTTCTGTAACAATCTACTATCCCTCTATCCAGCATTTAGAGAAACTCTCTAGTGTAGCAGTCTATAGGTAACCACTCAAGTCTCTGGTGTTACGGTGTTCTCTAACAATCTACTATCCCTCTATCCAGCATTTAGAGAAACTCTCTAGTGTAGCAGTCTATAGGTAACCACTCAAGTCTCTTGTGTTACTGTGTTCTCTAACAATCTGCTATCCCTCTATCCAGCATTTAGAGAAACTCTCTAGTGTAGCAGTCGATAGGTAACCACTCAAGTCTCTGGTGTTACGGTGTTCTGTAACAATCTACTATCCCTCTATCCAGCATTTAGAGAAACTCTCTAGTGTAGCAGTCGATAGGTAACCACTCAAGTCTCTGGTGTTACGGTGTTCTGTAACAATCTACTATCCCTCTATCCAGCATTTAGAGAAACTCTCTAGTGTAGCTAGCAGTCTATATGTAACCACTCAAGTCTCTGGTGTTACGGTGTTCTGTAACAATCTACTATCCCTCTATCCAGCATTTAGAGAAACTCTCTAGTGTAGCAGTCGATAGGTAACCAACCACTCAAGGTACCGGGTACTGACATATTTGTCTGCCTTGTAAAGAAAAATGGCAAACAGTTCATTATTTTGGTCCGCTGGAATTAAATTCTGTTTGATGCTGGTTTTTTTTTTTCTCTTAAGACATCATTTCTGTCTGTGCGGGCTACCCTTCGCGCTCTACTTAATGATTTCCTTATGAGGAGGAAAGGCTAGACTTTCTTAGACGGGAAG
>JAWDGP010003469.1:1025000-1062500 GCA_033675545.1 Elysia crispata
ACCCATTGCATCGACCCCCCAAAAAAAAACAAAAAAACTCCTAACTAAAAGTGACCCGAACTGTAGCCTAGCCTTTCATGTGTGTCAGCTCCACGCTCCGGCCATACACCGCTCCTGTACACATATAGACATATTATATTATGAGCACACAAACAGCTCAGCGCGTGCACCTTGTCACTTAGATTCTGTCAACACGGCACCCAGCTCCGGAGCACGGCACTTCAAAGGAATAATAGATGGTGTTTGGCTATCTTTGATGTGAACAAAGAAAGTGCCAAGGCTTTTGTCACAGCTCGTATTCTAGTGAGTGAGACGACCACCGGTTTAGGCCGAATCGTCTTGCAACTGGTAACAGGGTTAGGTTGTTTTGTTTTTTTTTTTTTTGTTTTCCCTTCCTTGAACATGTAAGAGGAATAAAAAGTAAGTCGGATGAAGATGGTCGGTTGCCGAATTTCGTTTTGAGCTTTTTTTATGGTGAGAACTTCATTTACGGATTTGTTTTTTAACTGCCCCCCATCCCCTCTTGCCTCTTTTCTTTTTTCTTTCCATCACTCTCTCTCTCTCTCTCTCTCTCTCTCTCTCTCTCTCTCTCTCTCTCTCTCTCTCTCTCTCTCTCTCTCTCTCTCTCTCTCTCTCTCTCTCTCTCTCTCTCTCTCTCTCTCTCTCTCTCTCTCTCTCTCTCTCTCTCTCTCTCTCTCTCTCTCTCTCTCTCTCTCTCTCTCGCTCTTTCTCTCTCGCTCTCCCTCCCGCTTTTTCTTCCCATCCTTTATTTAACTTTCTTTCTATCTATCTATCTATCTATCTATCTATCTATCTATCTATCTATCTATCTATCTATCTATCTATCTACTTATTTATTCATCTATATATTTATTGATTATTTTTCTGTCTGTCTAAATCTCTTCCTATATATATTTAATCTCTATATCTCTTTATGTGAAAGAAATTAAAGTAAAACGTGGACATCAAAGATCGCGGTAAAAGTTGTTTAAAAATCAAGACTCAACGGAGCTGAAAAAAGACAAGTTAAATTTATCCTTGACCCAGTATTTCCAAATAAATTATCGTCAAAAGACAAAGCGTGCAGAGAAGAAAGTAGAGAAGCAAGTCCCGTTGGCAATAAAGTTCATTCAATGCCTCGACTGTTGAGTGTAAGAAATATAATCTAGCTTACTGATTATGTCATAAATATTTCTTTGCTATAGACAACACCATGATTTGGGCCCTCAGTTTCACCCAGCCCAATAGGGGGCTTGTTTGATACGCCTTAAAAAAAAACCATGAGAATGATGATCAGTTTGCTATGGATAGAATTGATTACATCCAACAATTAAACAAACAAAAGCAAGACAGAAGCTTCATAATCTATTCCGTCTCCTTTCTATAAACATTCTTCGTTGTTCTTCCCTCTTTTATCCCTGATACTTTCCACATTTTATTTCCTTCCTGGGTCAGCTGAAAGGAACAATTTGGAGGACTTCAAAGTGCAAATCGAGAAGTCTAGAGGGTAAGGGCAAGAAAAATAAGACCTAGTTACTTAATATAGACAGACAGAAAGACAGAGACAGAGACAGAGAAAGAGAGAGAGAGAGACAGACAGACAGACAGACAGACAGACAGACAGACAGAAACAGTAACATTGATAGTTACGGAGACAGAGCAACAAACTATCAAAGTAATAAAGGAAGGAGAGAGGGGAAATGTTTGTTCCATCTGTGTAGCTGTATACAGCCTGAACTGCATCTCAACATCATTCTGGTTAGTTCTTCTATATTCTTCAGGATATGTCAACATTTTGCTACTAGGGTGGACAGGTGGGTGTAGTCTTAAAATCCTGCTGCTTTTATGAGCATTTGTCACCCCTAGTGGTTCATCAAAGCTTACACCCAAATTGTGAAGTCATGCGACTATACAGTTACATTCTCCCCACAGAGAGAATAAAAAGGTAACTTTAGGGGAGCGTCTAAATGGAAATAACTCTAAAATAGGTCTAGTTCAAGTGTATAGGTATAGTGTGCGATACCGATGTATCACGTCATATTTTGTAGTAGTAGTAGTAGTAGTAGTAGTAGTAGTAGTAGTAGTAGTAGTAGTAGTAGTAGTAGTAGTAGTAGTAGTAGTAGTAGTAGTAGTAGTAGTAGTAGTAGTAGTAGTAGTAGTAGTAGTAGTAGTAGTAGTAGAAGCAGCAGCAGCAGTAGTAGTAGTGGTAGTAGTAGTAGTAGTAGTAGTAGTAGTAGTAGTAGTAGTAGTAGTAGTAGTAGTAGTAGTAGTAGTAGTAGTAGTAGTAGTAGCAGCAGTAGTAGTAGTAGTGGTAGAAGTAGTGGTAGTAGTGATAGTGTGGTAGTAGTAGTTATGTTGGTAGTGGCAGTGATAGTGATGATAGTAGTAGCAGTTTTAATAGTATATTTTGCTTTGTTTCGTTTCTGTCTAACTGTGTACTGACCAGTGGCCAGGTGTGTCCCCACACTGTTCGGGTGACTGATCTTTGCGGTGAACTTTATTTTCTTCTATTGTCTCTCTGTCTCAGGGTCTCACAGTAAAAGCATTTTATTTAACTTTTTATTTGCTCGTGTGTTTGTTGATGATGGTTTACACCTTAAACTTGCGTAATTTTTTTTTCAATGAGACCTTGATGAATGGTGGTGAGGGGTCAGAGATTGTACAAGGAGTCTACAGGATATAATTATTTATATTTCCTCGCCTGCCCTATGACGTGGAATCTGCGAAGCAGTGCTAATGTTCTTAATAAAAAAAACCGTGCTAGACTGGGAATCTTATACTAGTGTGTTACGTGTGGAGGTGTGAGCCCTGTGGAAGCGCAGTCTAAACAATGCGAAGGAATTGCCAACTGATCTGAAGAAAGGTTTTGTTAAGGGGAGAATTGTGAACCCCAGTGTACCTGTTTGAAGCAGCAGGTAAGGAAGAAAACCTGTGAGGGTTTACTGAATGCTGCAGGTGTTGTTGGAGTCCTACAAAACAACGGGATTATTGGGTAGACACCACGATGTTGTCCGTCTTGCTCAGAGTTTATCACGCCAGGCTTGAGAAAGTTGGTGATCAGGTGGTTAGCCATTGCACAGCGCCAACTGACATAAAAAACACTACAACTAAAAATTATGGAATAAACAGGAAGCTGCGAGAGAGAAAGATGCTTTGCGATTTAGTTGTTTTGTTTTGTTCTGTTGTTGTTTATTTGTGTTTGTTTGTTTGTTTGTTTTATTTTTTATTTCGTTTTAAATGTTTTATTTTATTGCTTTGGGGTGGTGAATTCCATGTCCATCACTTTGGGTTATATTATATCAACAGGCCGCACAATTTGTATGAAAGATCAGTTTCCTATGTTTTGAGCACTGAGCAGTTCGCTAGCTATCGGCCTTAAGCCCGACCAAGCGTGTCCAGCTTCACTGAACAGTATGGCAATCATTCCACAAAGGTGATCAGTGATAAATGACCAGTTGCTCGGTTACAAAGTGGTCTTAAGTTAAACCAGAAGCGGCCTTTACTTAGGTGTCTGTGTGTGGAATCTAATTTAAATCTGTGTTAAGATACACCAGAGGCTATCTCTACCCATCACAGTCAGAACAGATAGAAATCACAGCTCCTTATGACTATCTATAACACTGAAAAATAGCTTAATCTGTGCTCCCCCGATCTTTTTTTTTTTTTTTGAAAATCGTTTTAAACTATCATTGTAAGCCTAAATTCCCGCCAAAAACTGCCTCCAGATGGACTGCCTTGCAAACATTCATAGCTGCCCATTTGTTGGAACCTACATGCTAACGGTCATTTAAAAGAGTCCATAGATAGATTGAGGTTTTACAAAAAGTAGCTAATCGTTCTTGTTAGGAAAAGTTACGGCTGGCTGTAGGTGTCTAAAGAGTGACCCGAACAATCTAGATACAAATTTATTAGCCAGTGACTCAGTCACTTTGCACTGAGGAAATTCAAGAAAATTTTGTTTAAGTCAGATTCTGCCTGTTGTTTAGCCTAGCCTGCATGTGATCAAACTAGTGTTGCTATTAATGGAAATGATTTGCTGTCGAGGGAAGAAGTCAAAAGCGTTGAAAAGAATGTGGGTTACTTGTAAACTGAAAAGAATAAAAATTTGACAATAGTGGTTCCAACCAATGGGTAGGGTGATAAAACCGACCATAACGCGTTGTTTTGCATTCGTTTGAAAGTCTCTACAGCATATAAAATTGTTCCACCTGGCTGAACAAAAACAGCCATAAAGCATCAAACGAAATGGGTGATATGTATTGTTCGAAATGATGCGTGCTTTATTCCCGTTTTTTTTTTGTTTTTTGGTTTTTTTTTTGGTGGGGGGGGGTTTAGGTTTTTTTACAATCTGGTATCCCATGCGCATAAATTGTGTCTTCAAAACCTCATAGACAGAGCACAAGCATTAAAATTGCCTCACCCTACAATATTGTAAGTAAAATAAGTTAAAGAAATTTTAAAAAATACACGCTTCTTCAAATTTTCTTCTTATTTTCTTTACTCGTTTTTTTAATGCTGCACTCTTAATCCCAACAGAAGTGAAATTTGAATCCTGGTATCTTATGTCGAAGAATCACATAACGACAACTCTTCGCGTCTATCCCTGTGTGGCAGAATAATCTCCCCTTGCTGTCTGAAATTCCCAGTTCCCACCTGGCTATATCCGGTGACGGGACTAGCAATAAAGGGGGGACTCAATGTCTTTTTGTTTTGTTTTGTTTTTGTTAATTTTTTTTTTTCATTATTATTTTTATGAATTATTTTGAGTTGCATAAAATCTATAAGAAAGAAAAAAAATGTGAAAATGATTGGTTTTAACTTGCTTACTGCTACTGCAGTTTCTTATTCAGAGATGGACGGATGCTTTCGATTTACCATGGTAAAGTGTGATATATCTGCTTACCATTAAAGGCGAATAGGTAAAGGAATAATAAAAGAAAAGCGGGAAGGCATTGTTAAGTTTTGCATTACGCTATTGTTCAGTGTTTTTTGTTTTTTGTTTTTGTTTTTTTTTGTGTGTGTGTTTTGTTTTATTTTTCTTTGTTTTTGTTTTGTTTTTGTTTTTTATTTTAATAGGCCTACCCTTTAATATTCGTGTCAGTTGTATATCCAAGTCTAACGTCTATCTGGCTCACGAGATCGTAATATTACTGACCAAGACCCAAGCCACGTTGCAGGCACGAGGCATGTCTTCTCCTATCTCCATCCATTATGACTAGGAGAAGTAGAGCGGAGAGATTAGCTAGATCTAGCTCGACCAGCTCCGTGTGGGACCACATCAGAGTACTATATATCTATCGCCTCTTTCTAGTGCTCTGTTGGGTCTACCTACTCAAGTACTTCACGACTGGCACTGGAGACTAAGAGACCAGAGAGAGAATGTCCGGAGCCATACAGAGAGGTCTCCTTCGGGAATTGGGTCCGCTCGCGGGGGAGGAACTCCGGAATCCGGACCTTCTCTCTCTCTCTCTATCTCGATTCTCTCGGCCTCACGGCCTGTATCTGTACGCGGCTGCCATTAGTCGTGTTGGGTTTCGAGGCTCAGTTTACGCCAGATAAGATTAGCACCGGGGCTTGGTTTTGTCGCATCCTATACAGGCGGTAATACCACTGGGCCTGGCTGGGTTAGACCAAGACTCAACGTCTCTACTCGGTACTCTGGTGCCCCGGTGTTCTTAAACTCTATCTCTCTCCAGTACCGTCTTTGCTCAGTATGTCAGGACCGACAAGTTGAAACTCGATGGTATAGACAGTTATCCAATATTCCAAAACACACGGGAGATGGACAGATGGCAGGTGTTGATAGTCCTGATTTCGGGAGGGGGGGGGGGGGAGGGGGATTTTAATATATTCTAAGAGAGCCTATCTGGTATGGGTTTTGGAGTGAAATGTGCGCTCTAAACAAAGCTAGATTTTTTGTCTCATGATGTTGGAGGAATTTTCTGCAATGAAAAATCAGAATGTAATCTGTCTATGTCTCTCTCTCTCTCTCTCTCTCTCTCTCTCTCTCTCTCTCTCTCTCTCTCTCTCTCTCTCTCTCTCTCTCTCTCTCTCTCTCTCTCTCTCTCTCTCTCTCTCTCTCTCTCTCTCTCTCTCTCTCTCTCTTTTTTTTCTCTCTTTCTCTCTCACTCTCTCTCTCTCTTTCTCTCTCTCACTCTCTCTCTCTCTTTCTCTCTCTCTCACTCTCTCTCTCTCTCTCTCTATTTTTTCTCTCTTTCTCTCTCACTCTCTCTCTCTCTCTCTCTCTCTCTCTCTCTCTCTCTCTCTCTCTCTCTCTCTCTCTCTCTCTCTCTCTCTCTTTCTTTCTCTTTCTCTCAAATATTTTTTCCTTCGTGTTTATTCACGCAAACACTATATGGCTCAATCTAGTATTTTTCATTCTCATCTTATCTTCTCAATGATTTCCTTTCTGGCTGCGACATTGTTGGTCTTCTTTATTACGTTTGATATGCTTGTTTAAGCCTGAGTCGCTTTTTTTCCCTTTTTTTTATTAATTTTTTTAAATAAATGCGACCTACTTTATTTTTGTTTTGCTCCCTACTTATCTGGCACACATCCATCTTGTACACCACATTTAACCCGTGGTTTTTGCCTAGACCTGCGAGCATCCAAGCGGAAAGAAAGAAGCGAGATTTACATCTCAAGATGCTCTAAAGTGATGTACATTTTTCGGCGTTGTCTTAACGGATGTAAATACTTGTTGAAAACAAAAACACTGTTGACATTTTATGGATAGGACTGCCTCCTTGGCGCGACGTGTGTATTAAATGTGTCAGAAAAACTCAACCAAGCTCTGCTTTATTGTGTCTGGGTAGATTTTCTGCAGCTTTAACACAATAAAATCTATAAAGAAAAAGAGAGACGGGTGAGGGGGGAAAGGAAAAGTAAGCGAAACTAAAGGAATAAAGAATTAAGGACTAAAAGATGCACAACAATAAATGCAAAAGAGATAAAATACGGATGTGTAAAAGGCCTTTGCTCTTCTGATTAGAGTTAATTTCTTCAATCAACGTCGGATATTATTAAAAACTGTCTTATTTTTGCTGACAGTTCTCGATTCTGAGTAAAAAAAATGGAAAGAAAAGTTTAAATTTATGTTTGATATAGCTTTAGCATTCAGTGATGAAGCGCATGCGTGGAACTATTCTAGCGAAGAGCAGTATCCGGTCTGAAATCTCAGGGAGATAACTCTTGTGATCGAGAAAAGCTGTTGCTAATTATCCAATCAGAATGCGTGACTAACAAGCAACTCGCATAAATTATTCCAAATCTGGTTGGCACTCTTGTCTCTCTCCAGGGGATAGGTGACATGATAGGTATACAGTCCACTATCTTGAATTAATTCAGGTCGGATTCTCTCTCTCTCTCTCTCTCTCTCTCTCTCTCTCTCTCTCTCTCTCTCTCTCTCTCTCTCTCTCTCTCTCTCTCTCTCTCTCTCTCTCTCTCTCTCCCTCTCTCACTCTCTCTTTCTCTCTTTAAAATATTACAAGATAAAATGTATCCTATTTGTTTCTCACTCTTAAGGGATAATAATGATAATGATTCATACATTAATAATCTATTGACTTATTTATATCTATATTCATTTCTTTACTTATCTATTTCTCCGGCACATCTATTTGTCGATCGATGACATAACTAAAAGCGGTTAAATAACGATATTGATTTTCCTATGAACATATTCTACATTATTTTCATTGATTCTTAATTTTTGTGAATTACAATTCAGATATTATCTGTGACACATAATTGCCTTATTGAGTGCCAAACAATGTTGATTTTCTTACAGCGAAGAGAGTAAGAGAGAGAGAGAGAGAGAGAGAGAGAGAGAGAGAGAGAGAGAGAGAGAGGGGGGGGGGGGGGGGCAGACATAGAAAAAAAGTGAGGGGTGGAGGAGAAATTTGAGAACTCTTTGGTCATGTAAATATAAGACCTTGATTTTTGTTTAAACTTACAAATCTGACATTAAACAGAATATCTCCGACTAGCTTGTAGGCGGACGAGAGAATGCGGATGGGATGAAGAGCTATGGTTTAATTTGCACAGTGGGTCTAGATCTAGTAAAAACACAACAAAGTCAAAATGCATGTAAATTACTTTTTGGCTTCCATCGCCGTCAAAATGCATGTAAATTACTTTTGGCTTCCATCGCCGATTAGAAACGGCCATCCAGTGTTGTCTTTTGCGACAGCTTTAATTAGTGCCAGGTTGACAGTTTGGCCTTTGCCCTCGTCGCATTTTGGCACATACCTTTTAAAACGCCTCAAACGTTTCGCTGATTTCCTTTCCTATGAAGTTGTTTCATGGAGAATTTTTTTTCTCTCTTTTTACAGGATGACAAAATAGTGTTTATGTGGGAAACACAGAAAGAGATAATGGAATAAAATGGTGATAGGGTGTTAAAGGAAGACAGCACAGACATGCCGTAAGGGAATGGGGGAGGAGGGAGGTAACTGATAGAGAGAAAGATAGTATATTTAGAAACCGCATAATAACATAGACTTAAACGAAAACTAGCTGTTACATGCATGATTTTCAAAGTGGAGAATGGGAGCAAAACCATGAGAGGGCAGGAAAGACAGAGACGATTGATTGGTGGAGAAAGTTAGGAAAAAGAAACACGACAGAAGAAAGGGAGAGGGAAAATGAGAGAGCGAGAGGGAGAGAGAGAAAGAGAAAGAAGAGAAATAAGAGAGAGAGAAGAGAAATAAAAGAGAGAGAGAGAGAGAGAGAGAGAGAGAGAGAGAGAGAGAGAGAGAGAGAGAGAGAGTTCTACCCTTATGTTGCAGCAATCATCTTGTCTTTTCTTCTTTGTTTCAATCTTACTTGAAACTCCCCATATCCCCCTCTCTCTCTCTCTCTCTCTCTCTCTCTCTCTCTCTCTCTCTCTCTCTCTCTCTCTCTCTCTCTCTCTCTCTCTCTCTCTCTCTCTCTCTCTCTCCCTCACCTCTGACCCGACCATGAGGAAAACTCCGCCGGTTCTGTAGATGGTTAGAAAGTAAAGAATGTGGCCGGAGGTTCAACCACTGGTTTATGTACACTGCTCTGACATTTCGCCTGGTCTGAACCAACCCCACGACCCCAAGTCTAGGTCTACACTCTGCACGTTGACTTTTAACCCCAAACCAGGAGTTCTAACTGTTTTAGGCTTTCAAAGACAATGCTATCTGTCTTTGCACTCAAAATGTATGCAGAGTTTACTTTTTTCCCCTTGCTGTCAATGAACGCTTTCTGATCTTTTCCTAGTAATTTAGTAATCATTAGTCAAACTAGTTGTCTATCTACCTTTTTTTTTTCAAGTGATATTTTGTATCCAGCAATAATAACGTCTATTATTATTATTATTATTATTATTATTATTATTATTATTATTATTATTATTATTATTATTATTATTATTATTATTATTATTATTATTATTATTATTATTACGACTACTACTGCTACTACTACCATATAAAATATCTGTTTTTTCATACTCTTCCTAGCCAATTATCTGACTTTTGTTTTGTGTTTTTACTTCCACCAGAATATATAAATATAATTTGGAAGCGTATTCTGTGCACCTACCTCTCCATCAGTTTCTTAGAATAAATCAAATTATTGTGTCGTTTTGTTTTTTGTTTTTTTGTTGTTGTTGGGTTTTTTGTTTTTTTTTTTGGTTTTTTTTTTTTTTTGTTTTGTTTTTATTCTCCAGTGAATACTGGTTTTGAATACCGTTTGTCGATTGAACACTGGTTTTGAATACCGTTTGTCGATTGATAGAAAGGCGGATAATATAATATTTTCCACCACCCCCTCCCCCACCCCTTAATTTTTAACTCTATCCTCCCACTTATCCCACCCCGGTCCAACCTTTCTACCCTTTCCCCTCTCTTTGTAAATACCTCAGAAGGTCAACAGACATGTCTCAAGAGTCGTCGGAAGCGGACAAGCGAAGGATGGCCGGCGTGTGGACACTAGAGGTGACCACTGTCCGAAATCCTATTCTTCTTGGGGAATTGTGGGGTCAGCGGACAAGGAACTCGTTGCCAAGGGGGGAGGTGGTGAGTGTGTGTGTGGGGGGGGGGACGGGAGGGGACCGGGGAAGCCCATTTTGAGAAGTTTCATGAGGGGCCAATAATCAATTGAAACACAATGGGAAAGATGGTGAGACAGGGAGAAGGAGTGTAGGAAGGAGGCGGTAGAGGGACAAATGGAGACAGAGAGAGAGAGAGAGAGAGAGAGAGAGAGAGAGAGAGAGAGAGAGAGAGAGAGAGAGAGAAGAGGAGAAAGAACTCTGATACGATGGAGGAGGTTGTAATTCTCTTTCGATGAAATAATGCATGAAATACTTTGGGAGTTGGTTTTGCAATTATTATTTTTTTTTCATTCTTTCCTAACTTCTAGTTTCCTGAGGAGTCTTAAAGCGAGGAAAAATAAAGACTGCCCGCAGCTAGAAAGATAGCAGCTCTTCTGTATCTGCCTGGCTGTCTCTTACTCTCCATTTTTCTCTCTGTCTCTATCATTTTGTCTCTCTCGCTCTCTGCCTCTCTCACTGTCTTTGGGGCTTACTCTTTCTTTCTCTGTCTCTCTTTGTCTGTCTCTGTTTGTCTTTCTCTCACGCTCACACGCACACACTCACACACATTCCTCCTTCACCTGAGTGAGTTAGACCCCCCACACCCCCCCCCCCCCCCAAACTTAGCGCTGCCAGATCTAACACGAACTCGTTAAGTGGGTAGAACATAGGCGAAGATGTTCTTATGAACGGACTATATCAGAAACATTTGACCTCTCCTGCATGCTTTGTTTCAAAAGTCTTACCTTTTACATTATTCGTATTGCCATGTGTAATATCCCTTTTAAGTCTTGCACTTAGAATGAATATTTAAAAACGTGAATGTGAATGCGGCTCGTTTTCAGAACAATAATGAATGCAAGTAAGTTTCTATTATTATTTCCAGATAAAAGCTTGGACCCGTTTCAATAAAATAGCCTAACCAGCGAGCACAAGAGGCAATTGCAAGATCTTGGTTTGTCTCGCTTTTATTGTAATTTTGTTTCGAGGGTCTGAGGCATTTCTACTTGTTATTATCATGCGGGTGATAGCATCTTATTATACAATTCGAAGGCATGTGTATAGATCTTTCTGGTTTATGCAAATAGGAACAAATAACAAGTCGAGATCTCACAAGAGATACATGTATAAAGAATCCTTTCATAGCTTTATGTCGCTGTTTTGTCTTTGGTCTCGTCAAGAATCTGTATGATACTGCACTTCTTGTTTTAACATTGGTGGCTTTTATGCAGCATGAACGGACTAGAAGTACAGGGTTATTATAGAGTCGGGGGAAAAAAAATGTATATTTCAAAATTCGGTAATAATTGTGATTGTCCCAAGCATTTGGACGGGGTTTTTCCATTTTTTTTTTAACATGTGTTGATGCTAACCCATATACCCGTTATAGATTGATATTGTACGAGTATTTTTTTTTTCCTTCCCGCGTGCAGTCCTAATGTACACAGCAAACATGTTTATGTCCAATAAAAACCGTTGCTTGAGATGCAAAGCTGATGAAAACTAGATTGTTTCTGTCCCTTCTACAAGTTATAATACATCGCTATTTAAAAATTCTATCGCAAACAAGATAATTAAGAAAGGGGATATGATGGGGGGTTTTTGTTGTTGTTGTTTTGTTTGTTGTTTTTTTTTAATTCAGTTATTGATTCTTACATAGAAAGCTTGCAAAAGTATAAAAGCGAATATTTGCATTATTGTTTGTTTAAAGTAAAGGAGAGATTTACATAGATTCCTTTTAGTTTAACTCTTTCATACAAACAAGGCTGGCAAAGTGGGAACAAACTCTTCTAGTCATAACCATGGACACACAAATACACTCTCTCACACACACACACACACACACAAGGTTGATACTTTTACCTACACACAAGGAGCTAGAACGGTACATGATAAACTCACACACGACTCAAACGTGCAGATAAAGAGATTCCTTTACACACACTCATTCCTTTACACACACTCATAACTTGCTTTGACTGCTGTTTGACTTGTCCTAGTTTTCTCCCTTGTCTTGGAATGGAGAAAAATCCTAAACAGCAAAAATAGATCAACTAGCAGATCAGTTCTATCAAAGAAACGCAAATCGCCTGCTTGTGTAAATACTTCGGGACGATAAACGTACAGCGTGTAGGAGATCAGAAGCGAAGCAGCTTGTGGTTCAAGCATGTGGGATGGATGGATGGTGTTGGATTCTATGTGAGTTCCTTTAAATGTATACTTTTTGGTTCCTTTAGCTAATTTTGTAAAATATAAATCTATTTATAGATCCTTTTAAATATTCATTATCATTATTACATAAACGGACGGTTATGAAGTTCCTCGAGGCAGTGCACCTTTACCCACTTTTGTGGAATACAATCAAAACCTTATAAAGGACCTTTACAAAGTAAAGCAGCAAAGTCCAGAATTAGCTGATAAGCCATAATCATATATATAATTATATATATGAAATCTCTATGTGGCTGCGGCTAAATGCTGTACTCACCAGCGTATTTACTGTTGATATAGTCCTCCTTGCAGATGAACTTGTTCTCCTCCAGCACGTACAGCTCCTCGCCCGTGGACAGTTGCTTGCGGCAGACGACACACGTGAAGCACTTGAGGTGGAACACCTTGTCCCGGGCGCGCCGCACCAGGTCGCTGGGGGAGATTCCCTGGGAGCAGCCGGCGCACTTTGTGCCGTAACGTCTGCTCGTGGACGCACATAGGAGGGGAAAAATCGGGAAAATCCGATGATTTTTTTTTTTAATGTTTAAATAATATTTCTGAAGATTTAAAGACGTATTTAGTTTTATGGCGTTCCTTATAATAAGAATAAAAATATCTAACTTAAGAACCAATCGTATGTAATTACATGTATCATGGACTAATTGAGTGAACATTAAGATTTTTATCCTTTTATTCAAATTATCAGGCTTCACGGGGAAAATGTCCTCTTGAGAATCAACTAATTCACGATGAAATCAATGATGATATTTTTTTTTATTTTTCTAGATTTTTGTTCCAAGATCAAATTAGTAATAAATATTACAGGGTGTATGTATGAGAAAATGAAGGAGGGACCGCAAAATCTCTCACTTTTTTTCTGCCCTTGATATGTCTCTAGACATTTCTACAGCACAGATGGATCAGATGGTGTCCATGTAAATAAATTTCTTTATTTTTTATTATTATTATTCAGACGGAGTGTAACTGTCCATATGGACATTAACTGTAATGTTTTAAGTATTTTTCTCTATCTTTCACGTCACAAAACACGGCGACAATTACTATGGAAAAACTATAGAAAAGATTTTTTAATTTTCCTTCGATATCTATACGAATAGTAATTTAATGTCAGTGTTTTGTTCATTCAAATTTTTCTCAGATCTAAAGAATTTTTTTTTCATCTCTCAGCAGCTTATAAAAGAGGCGCCTATCTTAATATGTATGATACTTTTTAGCTTTTCAAACTGTTTCTTGTTTATCGTTAATTTTGTCCTAAGTTTAAATAGAGCGAACTGCGCTTGTTGTTTGACAAATTGTCTTTCTTTGCTTTGCTCTTTTATGTTTATCAAATTTATTTTGGCATGCAAAAAAAAAAAGAAGAAACGAAAAATTAACTGGCTACCCAAAAGAGAATTTTAAGCAATAATAATTAAATTACTTTTCTACCGACCTCGGTCTTTTCGTGTTGTTTGTTTGTTTTGTGTTTTTTCTTTATATTACTTTTTCATTGCCGTTAATTATTGAAATTAAAATTTTGTCTGATGATATTATTATTATTATTATTATTATTATTATTATTATTATTATTATTATTATTATTATTATTATTATTATTATTATTATTATTATTATTTTTATCATTATTATGATTATTATTATTATTATTATTATTATTATTATTATTATTATTATTATTATTATTATTATTATTATTATTATTATTATTATTATTATTATTATTATCATTATTGTTATCATTATTATGATAATTATTATTATTATTATTATTATTATTATTATTATTATTATTATTATTATTATTATTATTATTATTATTATATCGATATCATGACTTCTTTTCACCGCATCGACTTAAAGACTGTTTATATAAACCGTTACGATATTGGCATTGGCATTGGCACTTGGAAAAGAAGAAAATAATAAATCGAAAACATTTGTGCAGTCTGAACATTCCGCATAAATCCTTTAATCCTTCAATCCTTTTACGATGACAATCATGAGACATCGCGACAGCGTTTATCTTTTCAAACGAAGCTAGCTAGCCTCATTCATGTTAGGCATTCAATGCTAAACGTCACAAGAGCCTAGCAAGAATTGTATAATAACGGCCGGTTAACTGAGCCCCAGTGAGCTCGGCGCTCATTCACCCCGGGTACAAATCGAGCGCTAATTACACTCATCAATTATGGAGCGCTCGTGGCTCTTTAATTACAAGCGGCTCCCAACGGGGCCCGTCCTTCGGAGTCGTCCTTCCCTTTGCCACGACGGGCTCCGAATAACGGAATCTGTTTAGTGTTTGGTCCAAAGGAGACATGCTTCTTCACATGGGCGCCGTTTAACGGTCTGTATTGAACGTTATTTAGCCTACACAGGACAATTATTGTGGGCTCCGTGCACGCGGATTCCATTTACCCACCAGCCTTATTAAGAGGCACTTTAACTTTTCCTCTCGTTGTCACTGTGGTCTTCCATTATCTTTTTTTTTTCCCTCACACACGTTCTGCGCGTCTACAAGATCAATATTATTAATGCAATTAATTACGATTTAGATGTCCCTGGACTGTCTTAAGATGCGAAGGTGGGTAGTTTTGAGAGTGAAATTCATGAGAAAAATGCGGCTCTCCATTTTTTTTTTATTATTATTATTATTATTATTATTATTATTATTATTATTATTATTATTATTATTATTATTATTATTATTATTTTATTATTATCGTTGATGCTGCTGTTTTTGTTCGTGCTGTTGTTGTTATTCATCAGAACAATAAAAAATTTTATCAGCAAATATTCAGAGTTGAATCATATAGCGTGTATCCGAATTTCCAGTTAGTAATCGGATTGCTTATAATAGGTTCGTCATCAAATTTATTGGTGTGAAGTTCGAGCGAATAAACCCTATAGTATTTCTCTGCTGTTAAAAAACATAATTCTTTTATGGGTCCTTCTTTTATCTTAATCCTATTATGGGTCATGAATCTTCCTCCTTTTTTTTATTCTGCTTGCGACCTCAATCATTATGGTGATCTGTGCTGTTACATGTTAAGTGTTCAAAACCTAGTGGGACCTTCTCACACTTCCCGATAGTATCCAAATTCAATCGATACTCACCGAAAGAAGTCTGTCCTGCAGTACAATTTGCCATCCCGGAAGAAACATTTCTCCGTGAGGTGACATGCGCAGTCTGAGCACTGCACACAGGAAGTGTGCCAGGCCCTGTCAAGGACGTTCAGGAGGAACCTGTCCAGGATGGGCCGCTCGCAGCCAGCGCACTGGACCATCATGGTTGGGGGGCGGGGTTCCAGGCCAATCTTGCTGGACGCAATGGCTGGGCTGATGGCTGGACGATACAGAGTGGACGCTGGCTCACAACTTCTGGACACAGTTCTGGGAAAGGTGAACCACTCACTCCTGTAAAAGGTCCTCAAGCTTTTAGAGTAGTTTTAAAATCCAAGCGAAGTGTTTTATGCACAAAGTTTATCCACAAAACATGATAATGTCAATTACTCGAGCGAATCCTTCAGAAGTCCGGCGCTTTTCTTGGTTTCTGTAAATCTTAGATTATCAATCAATATTCTCCAATAATCAACCTCTCAATCCGGAGGCCATGAGAAGCTCCAGGAATGGATCAATAGAGATGCCCTAGGCGGGGCAGGATGTTGGTTAAATCATGTGATGCATTTGAGAGCAAAGAAATGCATGGCGCTTTCATCATCAGATCTATTCTCATCGATTTTTTTGCTCAAACGAATGTATCTCTTCTCTCACAAGAATCCACACAAACAAACAAAAAACACACAAGATAAAAGTGAATTAATTATTTCACAAGAATCCGAAAATTAGTCCAGTTGATGAATTTCAACCCCGATAGTTAGTCCGTGCGATGAAATCCAGAGCTGAGCGAGGAGTCTCTGACAGGGTGTACGCACGGCTGATCACACTAAACCGCTGGGTGATTTACTGCATGTTCTCAACCATTGAGCCGTGGTTGCTACTAGTACGTGTACTGATGTACACGGAGGCGTACGTCCACGTGCCACAGCCGGTTCAGGCAGGCGGCGAGTCACCAGATCACCAGGATCATGAATGACTATCACAATCCACTACCACTTGCCTCGAGCAAAGCCTAGCTGCGCTAGCGCTACGAGCCGTCGCACCACTCAACCAATCAGCGTGCGCGGAGGGTAAGATCCGGCGTTCTCATTGGTCGCTGGCGAGCTCACAGCTGTGACTTTTGTTGTCTCCTCTGCTTGTGGGATATTGCAGGACACCATCCTTCGACAGCATCTGAATGTGGGACGAGACAGAGAAAGAAACAAATTATTCATTTCAGTGTCGTCAGCTGACATTATACTACGACAATACTGTCTTTTTTTGTTGTTGTTGTTGTTGTTTTATTTTGCATTAAAGAGAAATTAGGAGAATTAGTAGATTTGGGAATTCGTAAAGCCCACTTGAACGTATACAACAATAATGACTTGTGATCCGACCCAAATGCCACCATAGCCATATCATAATACGGTGAAATCCACTCGTATTGAACTCTGATAATTTGATCTTCTTTTTTAAACTGAGTTTCTATTTGTACATTCACATACTCTTGGTCTTTACATATTTTTTAAAATGGATACGAAATCTTTATTTTATACCGATGTTGATTTTCATTTTTTTTTGTCCTTTCATTCCCTTCTCTTCTCCCTCTTCCATGACACCAACTTATCAGTGTAGCCAACTGCAGGAAGAAACAAAAAAGTTTACCATTTTCTAACATAAACTCAAAGAGAGTCTTCGCCCTTGGTCATATCCCAAAAGGTAAGCTACGAGATTCGATTCTATGTCAGAGAGTCTGTGCTTGTGTTAACAGCGAGTCTCTATCAAGATGTCATCAGTGCTTCAGAAAAATTAATATTAGACTGCGAGGTCGGCCACGTCGAGGTAGCAATTCCAAAAATTAATTATAGAATTAATCAGTTTTTAAACATTATGTGATAGAAATCTCTCTTAACTGTGTTATATACTTGAACAAGAGGATAAAATGTTGAAGAATCTCTCACGAATCAAAGGATGAGAGGCCAATATGACGCAGTTACCAAACCGTATTGTAAATCACATCATGTTCTAGGAGCACAAACCTCGAGTTAGTTAAGAAGTACCCTAATCTTAGAAGGTAGTCAACTTCTGAGCTACCTCCTCCTGATTTAGATCCAAAGAAACAATTTGGATTAAACGAGTAAATTTAAATCCTTTTATGCTTTTTTTTTTTTAATTATCGTGTCAAAATTACAAAAGAATGATAGTCATCGTAAGCGTAACTCTAACTCCATTATTTTGCCTCCAGCCAACTTAAACCCACTCTATTACATTGATTGTATTTATAGCTCAGTAACTTCCGAAAATCTGGATTTATTTTAGTAATGGTAAAACCATACATCTTTATTTGGACAAAATCAAGAGCTACGGGTATGAAGAAACGAAAGATTTACTTCAAAATTGGTACCATTACATTCTAACATAGCATAATACTCTTGATTTGGACTTGAAACTGGCAGTGCAATATAGATAATGAAATAAATATTGTATTTTTAAGGTTCACGGTACTTCAACAGTTTACATTGACATAGTTATTTATTAGCCTACGCTGGAAGTTAAACTATTCAAACCCTTTAATAATGCTAACAATAACATTAACAACAACAACAACAACAACAACAACAATAAGAAGAAGAAGAAGAAGAAGAAGAAGAAGAAGAAGAAGAAGAAGAAGAAGAAGAAGAAGAAGAAGAAGAAGAAGAAGAAGAAGAAGAAGAAGAAGAAGAAGAAGAAGAAGAAGAAGAAGAAGAAGAAGAAGAAGAAGAATAAAAGTAGTAGTAATAATAATAATAATAATAATAATAATAATAATAATAATAATAATAATAATAATAATAATAATAATAATAATAATAATAATAATATCAATGACAATAATAGATACATGTACATAAAAACGTAAATAAAGAATGTTACAGATATTGTATAGGCTATCTCTGGAAGGAGCTGGCTACATTTTATAGAAAAACAGAATCTCAAGTTCTCTAGATCTTCATTGTCTGTCAATCAGCAAAATCTATCTCGCCCTAGCAAATCATTTACCGTATCCCCAGATGGCTTGAAAATTGTCACACTGATATACATGCAATCGTTCTGTGAATTATTTAACGTCTCCTAAATTTATTGTGCTGTAAAAAGAGAAGGGAACGCTATTGTACGATTGCTCTACCAACATTATTATTGGTCGCTCTTTTTCTCTATCTCTTTTTTTTTATCGCTTTCTCCCAGTCTCTCCCTGTATCTCTGTTTCCCTCTTTCTTTCTCTCTATCTCTTTCTATCAATCTCTCCCTGTCTGTGTTTATTGCTCTCACTCTTTTATAGACATCTAGAGGAAGAGAGCGACAGAGGCAGGGAGAGAGAAGGAGGGAGGCAGAGAAAGAGAGAGAGAGAGAGAGAGAGAGAGAGAGAGAGAGAGAGAGGAGAGGAGAGGGGGGAACGAAAGAGAACGAGAGAGGCAAAGTAATCAGAGATCAGTGTAAGATAGAATTCGGCATACCCTTAATTCTAATCTGGAGTGACATCCCTTGGACTTATGAAAACACGACACAGCTAAAGAAGAGAGAAAGGGGGAACAATATGGGACAGGTTGGCACGTCTTCCAGAAAGACAACACTCCGTCTGGTCGCCAAAGCCAGACCCTGCAGACAGAGGGCCCCAGAGAGCCCCTTCGGCTAGATACGGTGATTCGGAAATGTAAGCTGTACAAGGAGTTGAATATTCGGAGGAGGGTGAAAAAGCTAAAGACAGATAGGTTTAGAAAATGGGGATTATCATTATCTTAAAACAAGAGAGAGAAGAAGGAGAGAGAGAGAGAGAGAGAGAGAGAGAGAGAGAGAGAGAGAGAGAGAGAGAGAGAGAGAGAGAGAGAGAGAGAGAGAGAGAGAGAGAGAGAGAGAGAGAGAGAGAGAGAGAGAGAGAGAGAGAGAGAGAGAGAGAGAGAGAGAGAGAGAGAGAGAGAGAGAGGGAGAGAGAGGACAGATACAGACAGACAGACGAAAGAAAGAGATAGAGGAAGAGGGACAGGTAAAAATTGAGTTTAGAGGCCTGGGGTGGATAGACAGACCGATCGACATCGAGACCGAAAAAGAAAGAATTAAATAAATGGATTGACAGATCGAAAAATATCGAGAAAACTTGGTGTTTATAACAAGTATCATAAACCTTTTCCAGACTGATAACCCTGTAAAAGCAAAGCTGCAGTGAGACAAACAGAAAGATACAATCTCCGTGACGTAGTCCACGCGCCAGGCTCTACTCTGGACCTCAGAAAAGTGCTCGGGGCTGCTCAGCTCCCCTCACGGAGAGTGGAGTATGAATAGGATTAAAATCAGTATGACACGCATCCTTTTCAATAGACAATATTGTTTCTATTGTACAAGTGTCAGCAAGAGATTAAGGATTACCATGTAGGATGTCCTTCCTGGCTCTTTATGTCTCAAAGTTTCTATTCTAAAATTTTGTCTTGGTCCAGCTGCTAGAAACATTGTTGTGTTTCATCCTAGTGTTTTGGTTGTTTTTATTTTTTTTTTTTTTTTTTTTTGCCACACTCCTGGTCTATAGTTAATTTTCTGTTTCTTTCCTCTTTCTGTTTATTATTTATCTCATTTTATAGCAAATTTTAAAACTTTGTACTAAGCTCTGAATACATATTCTTCTCTCCCTGCCTCTCTCTCTCTCTCTCTCTCTCTCTCTCTCTCTCTCTCTCTCTCTCTCTCTCTCACTTTCTCTCAATCTCTCTGCCTCCCTATGTCTCTCTCTTTCATTCTCGCTTTCCCTCTCATTTTATCTATCCTTCAACTTTCAATTTATCTCAAACTCACTCACCCTTTTTCTCTGTACTGTCTGTCGCAACCTACCAGTATCTCTTCACTTTCTCTCTCCTTCTTTTCTCTTCAATACCTCATTCCCTGCTGTTACTCATCCCCTCCCTTAAAAAGAATTTGTTACATTGCATCACCCACTCCTTATATTTCAACCATGCCACCCCGGTCCCTTTCAACTTATTGTTAATGCTCTAATTATGGAGGTAAGGTCTTTCCCTTCACACACAGAGACACACATTTTCGCGTGCTCACTTTGTCATGGAAATATCTTCTCGCTGAAAACCTATCGGAGAGGATCCCATTGAACTACCGCCTACATCTGAAATGGGACTGTGTCAGATACATAAAATTTCTCTCAGCTCAGCTTCTTTGAGAGGTGCCTCTTGTATTACAATGTTATTGCTTCGAACACTGGAGCAGAAAATTAACATAAGAACTAGAGAATCGAAGCTAATGGTCAGTGTCCAGTGGCTCGTGGCCGATCCGGGAGACCCCTGCACCCCCGACTGTGCTCCGGGTAGTGGTCCACTGGCCGGAGGGCCACACATGGCTACTTTACATTTCTCTGAGCAGGTGACTTGTGGTCAGCCTGGGGCCGCCACCAGGCCAGGCTGGGTACATGCGCCTCTCATTGTTCGAATCATGGGGGTACAGAACGATCATATTGATATAGCACTTCACATAGCTCCCTCCCTCACTCTTACTGCTGATCTATCAATATTTCAGTTTTCCATAATCTTATTAATATTATTATTATTATTATTATTATTATTATTATTATTATTATTATTATTATTATTATTATTATTATTATTATTATTATTATTATTATTATTATTATTATTCTCCCTTTCGCTCTCTCATAAGTTCTGTTAGCCTAGTTAGTTGTTAGTGTGTAACAAATTTAAACCTAAAATGTTGCATGCCAAATAATGTTTCTTTCTTGTCCTCCTCGTTTTCTTCTTCTTCTTCTTCTTCTTCTTCTTCTTCTTCTTCTTCTTCTTCTTCTTCTTCTTCTTCTTCTTCTTCTTCTTCTTCTTCTTCTTCTTCTTCTTCTTCTTCTATTTCTTCTTCTTCTTCTTCTTCTTCTTCTTCTTCTTCTTCTTCTTCTTCTTCTTCTTCTTCTTCTTCTTCTTCTTCTTCTTCTTCTTCTTCTTCTTCTTCTTCTTCTTCTTCTTCTTCTTCTTCTTCTTCTTTTAACTTTTTAGCTTTCCTTTTCGTTTTTATCAGTGTTTTGCTCTCATAATTTCGTACAAGTCATCTCCAATTGTGTCTCTCCCAATGATTTCATTTCTGTTTCTCTCTCTCTCTTTCTCTCTCTATGTCTATCTCTCTCACTTCCTCCATTCATCCCCCACACGCTGTTTCTCTTTCTGCTCTCTTCTCTCTATCATCTACACCTCGTATTCTACCAGGTTGAACTCCTGTATACTGCTTGTACTATTATTACATCAACATTTAATTAGTGTTTCTATCTGTACATTAGCTTCAAAGACCTCCTATCTGTGAGGTATCTAGAGCCAGTAGGGCGATATGACGGGAAGATCGGCTACCGTACGAGTAGAGCTTACAGAAAACACAAAATAATGAAGACCGTCGAAAGTAGCGGAGAGATTAACCGATCTAATTTAGTCGATTATTAATAGCGTGTCGTGGCGCACATAATACCGACAGATGCAATCTTTGTCAGACGAGAGCATCAATAGCACCATGTAACACTGAGACGGTAATGCAAGCCCTATCACAGCTAGCATCGTAGGACTACTTTTTGTTTTGTGTATAATATGTTTACGGCTTGTCGATCCTTTTTAGTTGTTTTTTTTTTTTTTTGTAAAGGTTCTGAAGAAACTTGGGCCACAGTCAATTATATAATTATCGGTGTCTATAATGTATATTTGTTTTAAAAAAACTAAAGTAACAGGTGTAAAATGTCTACGAAACGGATTGATAGACATGATTAACTAACCATATTTTGAATCGTTAATTTCAGGCGAAAACAATATTTTTATTTTCTGATATTTTATTTTTGCATATTTGTTATTACAAACCGTGCAGCTACTGTTTAGACTGGTCAGCTTTGCCGGAGAAGGACAACGTTTCATACAAGTCGAGAATTGAAATATCAATGATTTAGATTTGGCTCAGTTTGTTGGGTTTTTTTTTCCTTTCAACCTCGATATAATTTGAGAAATAATCAATACATAATTATTATTTTACTCATTTTAGACGGGTAGTTATCTACTAAATACTCTTTTGTACCACGATATTCTGTATATCGTATTGTTGTTGTTTTTTTAAGCCCAATTTCGACGCTCAGGACTAAACTTTATCTCAAGACGCATTAAGTTACTGTCCAAAACTACACATTCAAGTTTGTAAGAAGTTTTTACAATTTTCAAAAAATGCTGGTCCAAAATTTTGAATGGGTTCATTTATTTTCTGGGGTCTCAAATAAAAACAATTACTATTTGTTATTATGTTTCAATATTGGCCCCCAGCGTGTATTGTTTGACAAAATTTAGATTTGTGTGCATATCATGACTGTATTAAGACCTCAGCTCAGAGCTGCTTTCTTAAACCAAAATAAGGTGAGGGAAAAACACAAAGAGAGAGAGACAGAACGAGCGAGAGAGAAAGAGAGAGAGACAGGCAGACAGACAGACAGATAGACACACAGACAGACAGACAGAGAGGCCGGGAGAGACATGCATAGAATACTTATTAACGTAATTAAAAACCCCGCATCCCATAGAAGCAGCATGATAAAACTTTCCTATTTTATGTCAGTAGAAAAGACTTAAGGCATGTGGAATTCCATGAGATAACTTAGATTTGACAAGCAATA
Organism: Elysia crispata; assembly: GCA_033675545.1. Classification (NCBI taxonomy): domain Eukaryota; kingdom Metazoa; phylum Mollusca; class Gastropoda; family Plakobranchidae; genus Elysia; species Elysia crispata. Next base: position 1,048,052 of record JAWDGP010003469.1, read on the forward strand.
TTCAAGCATACCAGTATTGCTTGCTTAAATCTACATTCCACAGAACTGACCCTCCGCTGATATGTATAACTAGGTTTAGATAGAGCAGAGTCTTTCTTTTCTATTTTCCTAATAAATTCTGAGTTTTTTTGTCTGCCTTTGTCAATTAATGATAGCATGGAATACAATTCAGCGCGACAATGCTTCAGGTTTTTTTTTTAAGAGAAATAAAAGAGGTCTTTTAACTCACTTCTCCGCCAACCCCCCATTATGTCCTCTAGATGTACTATGTTCCTCAGCCTTAAACCAAGAATATGTTGAATCAAAGGCAGGTAGATCTTCAATTTTAATTATCAACGACATAAGGCTATAAGATTTGAAAACAAACGCATGCCTAGAAAAACTAGAAACTATTAATTCATTGAATTGATATTGAATAAGGTAAAGTGTACTCTTATTTGAATAGAAGTGAACAAAACAGAAATTTCCAGGACGTAGAATTAAATGAAGACACTGACAATAATGACTGAGATATTGTCCTATTGATTGTAAGAAAGATACTCATGAGTGACGGGTCAAAAAAATATGTTTATTCAATCTCAAAAGATCCAGGGAAAGTACTTTAAAGTGCGCCGGAAAATAAAACTAATACAATTCAATTATTCCTTTTTATTTTATTTCTAAATCCTAAGCGTTTGAAATGAGTTTTAAAGAAATCTTAGGTTAAATAAAGCACGAGCGGCAGTTTTTTCGAATCTCTGCTGAATTTAACTCGGCGAACGTTCTCCTTTTCTTTTTTTTTTTTTTTTTTTTTTTTTTTTGTGTGTTTCTCTTTGTCTTTTCTTTATGATCTAAAATTACATCATTGTATTCTTATCACGGACCAGAAAATGTAACATATTGCCGAGTCTATGCTAACCGCCTACTCAATAACACAACTGAACTCATCATTTCTTCGTTATCCACCTAGATCTAGGTATCCATTTTCCAAACTATGCTTATTTCTTTTCTATCGGGTTTTGTTTTTTTTTTTTTTTGTTATCTCCTTTTCCCCCCAACAGATTTTATGCATAATATACCCATTAGCTCAGCCCGATGTGTATTACGTCATTTCCCAGGGAGGGCCAGACAACATCGATCATGCCAGAGTGACCAGTAGCCAAGCATGTCGGGATGAGAGAGAGAGAGAGAGAGAGAGAGAGAGAGAGAGAGAGAGAGAGAGAGAGAGAGAGAGAGAGAGAGTGAGAGTGAGTGAGTGTTCTCTTCCTTACAGTAACAGACTTCTCTCCAAACCCCTTTCGCGAGATTTTTTTTTTGTGTGTGTGTGTCACGTAATGTATGTGCCCGCAGCACGTCGTACTCACGGCGCAGCAAACGAGCCGTAGCGACATTCATACCGCAGCCTTGGGTAAACCGATATGGCGGTATCAGGGCGCGCGTTTGATGTACAGTCTGTATCTCGGTTAGCTGCACCGAGCACGGACAAGTTTAAAAAAAAAAAAAAAAACATTATTTCCTCTGTTTAAGGCCTGTTAAAGTAACTTTCAATTGCTGAAATCGATTTAAAATTATCTTAAACAATTTATACTTCGTTTCCCGTTTTCAATTTTTTTTTTTTTTTTTTTTGGCATGTAGTCGAGTACCCGTCGGTCAAGTTTTTGTACAAAGTACTGGAATTGGATTTGCGTTGATGATAGAAATAAAAACAATAATTCAAAATCGTTCAGCCTATTGTTTCATGTTTTCCATCAAGGAATCCTTTTTTCAGGTGTATGAGAATAGCTATAGATAAGCTTGTGGTTGTCCGACGACTGAATGCTCACCTGACTTGCCTGAAGGATCTACTTAGTTCTACAATTTAAAAAAAACGAGCAAAACAACAACAACAACAACATCAACAACAACAACATCAACAACAACAACAACAACAACAACAACAACAACAACAACAACAACAACAACAACAACAACAACAACAACATCAACAACAACAACAACGACCATCCTGTAGGTTCTTCTAGGACACTGTATTGCTCAATAGCTTTGTGAATTGGTGGTGAGGTCTCAACTCCAGCCCTAGAACCGTAAGGAACATCTGTATCAGTTCTGGTGGTAGAGTTCGATCTCACCCTACCAGCCCTAGAACCGTAAGGAACATCTGTATCAGTTCTGGTGGTAGAGTTCGATCTCACCCTACTAGCCCTACCGTGGGACTGAAGCATTCACGTAGCGGTTCAATGTGGTAAAACAAGCGGAGGCAACAGCTAAAATACTGCAGAAAGTGGACCACAAGTTAGACTAGTCTAGAGGCAAACCAAACTAGCTTTTAAGTTCTTGTAAACAGTAGATACACTCAGTGGAGTGCAACTATTTATGTGAGAGTCACTGAAAATGACAATTATGGACTGACTCATTACTTGAATTATTTTTGCTTCAAGTTAAACCCTTTTTTTTTAAAGAGGCGCGCTTTTTCTTCTTCGTTGTTTTGTTTTGTGTTGTTTTGAGTCTCAAAAGTTTTCATGTTTTTTGTTTTTTTTTTTAACTTAAACGCGACAGTTTGTTGTTATTTATTACGAAATTATTATATTATTTTATTGCTGTTTTTTTTTTTTTTTTTGTTATTTTGTTGTTGTTGTTGTTGTTGTTGTTGTTTTTATTATTATTATTATTATTATTATTATTATTATTATTATTATTATTATTATTATTATTATTATTATTATTATTATTGTTCTTGTTGTTGTTGGGTGGTTATTATTATTATTTTTATTCTATAACCGTTATGATTTATATTGTATTAATTTTCATCTTAATTTAAAAAAACCGTATTGATCAGATTAATATTTGGATGAATATTTGATTGAATTTTTGATATTATATTAATATTCTTTTTTTTTCAATATCTTCATAAACTTTAATTAAAGCTTTAACATGTTATGTCACTTTTTATATCAGTTTTGTATTTCTTTATGCTTACGATCACTACTTGAGCGAGCATTCACAAGCAAAAATTTTTTTGTCACCAATCTTTCTACCGCTATGACTACAGTAACAGCTTACAACAAAACCTCAATCATTAGCTCGGGGAAACTTTCAGAGCCAGTCACCATTGTATAGAAAATTGACTTTTTTGCTTGATGTGAATTGCCTATAATTTATTTTACTTACTTTCCAGTTTCGGAAACCAGGCATTTGATGGGACTGAAAATTATATATACATTAATTTATAGCAAAAGAAGATCATTGCATTACTCCACGGGGGTGGATAGCCTTTAACATAACTATTAATTTTACACTCTACAGCCATCTACATCATTATTTGCATCACTACAGGTAGAAGTCATCATTATGAACACACAGACTTACACTAAACAATTGCTCACGATAGATGTTTGTAATGAATTGCGGACAGACTAAAACTAATTGATTTTTTTAATACCCTGACTTACTATGTGATGCTTTCTTGACAAATGGATCGCTTAAGAGTTTAGTGTATATGTGTGTGTGTGTGTGTGTGTGTGTGGCGCATAAGGGGGTTGGAGATGGGACCAGGTTTTTTACTAACTTTACATCAGTTATAGTCTACATTGGGGAAAAATATATAAAAATGAAGGACACAATAGGATATATTAAACCAGTGTCATTGTAATAACTATGAGGCGATCGATGCTGTTTGAAGACATAACAATCACGTTACGCTACCTTGTTTTACATTATTTACACACATTTATGTCATAGAATTGAAATCAGTTATGTCCTATTATCAGTTAAATTCGCATACCATCCACTATAGCTCTAAGATGTATAGTATCTCAAACATAATTATACTAATTCGTGATTGTTTTTTTTTTTAAATAAGAAAAAAAGTAATGCATAAGGTTCGAGACAGTTATTACAAGTAGCGTAAATAATTATCTTCTTCAGTGTTGTCGAAATTGATAAAGATGCTTTATATTGAAAATATATAACTTAAACACTTTTACTGAGAAATATCCTAAAACTCTAAAAAGGCTTTTTGTGTTTGTTATACTGCTGGTTTTTACTGCACAGAACACAAGTCTTATTTTATTTAAAGCTTTAAAAGAAGAAGAAAAAGTAACAGGAAGAAGAAAAAGAAGAGGCAGATGATGGTGATGGTGGTGGTGGTGGTGGTGTTGTGGGGGTGATGATGATGATGGCGATTGCAATAAACTTTACGCGGTGTAATGTTATATTTTATAACTCATGATTCTATGCACTTGTTTTTTTATGGAAGCGAAAAAATCAATACATATTACAGATGAAACTTCCGCCGTTGAAATTTGATAAAGAAATTTGAAGATGATTCAATCTGCATAGAAATTAAATTGTGACTTTTTTACTGCTGGGTATGAGTTACACACGCGAAAAAAAAAAAATTATCGAATAAAAAATTTGTTAAAAATTGAAAACCGAAATTTGAGCCGCCGACAGCCGATCTCATGTTATCGGGCCTGGAGATCGGGCCGTCCACGTATATCACAATTTAATCTGGTGTCAGTACCGACAGCCTCTAGTAGAGCTGAGTTTTGTTGAGCTGTAGGTAGGTATTTAAAAAAAAAAAAATTATAGCCCTTGATCTTATTAATTCAAGTATGTGGAATTAGAATTGTACTACTCGAGTCATTTGATTATGCATCAATTAGTATTGTGTACGGGCGGTAATCGACTTACCGTTTGGATGATTACGGTTTGTGAAACCAAATATTTATGATTATATTCGAATTCTCACTGAGGCGTTAACTGCAAAGTGACTCACTGTCCTTCACCCAGAGTAACTATCTGCTCACTAAAGTTCCTAATCAATTCCCCAGGGACCGGCTGATGTGTTTAATGATCCTCTCCATCTCCCCCTGGCTGGAATATGATCAGTGAGCCGTGACGGTACGAGGGAGCGGTGCGCGTGTTTTGCGCATGTCTGGGATACACTACACCTTCCGGTTAGCATGATGACTAGGGGGATATTTGGGTGTTTGGGTGATAGGTGTTACAAGTGGTGACATCCTTACTTCGGCCAGGCTTATATTAGTCAGTCGAGCGTCACGTTAAAATCTAAATCTAAAATGTAACCTGGAGGGATGTGTGTGAGGGGGAGGAAGAGGAGGGTTTTGAGTGTTCCAGATGTCAGACTCTCTCAAATGCAAAACGGATGAAATTGATGCTCAGTTGGCGAGCAAGTTCGAATCAAGTCGGAAACTTTCACTGCATAATTTAAAAAGACCTTTTTTATTTTATTTTATTTTATTTTTTTTTAATGAGGGTATTTTTTTATCTCTAAGAGTCTTAAAACGAAATTTGAAATTGACTAATAATTTTTGCAATAGATACTGGTGAATGATATGGGTGGTGAAGAGACCTGAAGAGCATAATTATTTCCTCAATAGCTTCAGCATTCTTTTGATCTTATAGTGAACCGCTAAACTTAGTTCATTATGTTGTGAAGACTAACTTGGCTACAGACCAAGAAGAAACAAAACAAAAATGGAAGTGGGCAAAGAATAAAAAAAAAATAAAATGTTTTTTAACATCGTTGGTAGAAAAAAAAACTGACGCTGTGTGGAGTGGAGACTGTAAAAGACGTGGGTCACAGTAATTTCTAGCTTTTCATTCATGAATGAGTTGCTAAAAAATATTTTATGTCATCTAGACTTACTTAGGCGACCTGGTTGAAGTCAACAGAGACGCAATATTGGTTTAAGCTTTGGATCGCGTATTGGTTTATTGGAAAACTGTGCTTGTAGCAACAGTTCATCGAATACACCATGAACAGAATCCGACTTTTGCGCTTGCATGTCGCGTCGCTGAGACCCGAGCAGTTTCGCTCTCAGCACAGAATGATGATGAATAAAGACTCCAGTGCTTCGTGGCTACGATTTGTCGCACAACACTGGGTTCCTTTGTGAAATCCCAGGACTGCTTGCTTCCGTTACCTTCTGTTACAGACAACGGGAAAGGGCGTACGCCTCAAATCAAAGGACAAGGACCGATGATAGAATAAGGACTTCCAATCACGGCAGTGTTAGCCACCAGGATATCTTTCAAGTCTTCAGTTATTATACTTTTTTTTTTTTTTTTTTTTTTTTTTTTGGGGGGGGGGGGTAATAAGCCCATTATATTAATCTTTTATATCGCATTCTGACTTGAATTCTGATAATATACCACTGAATTAATTATAGTCAAGAGGAGGAGAAGACGGTCGGTACTGTTGTAGAAAACAATTTTGGAGATACTGAATAAAATTTTAGCGAAGTGCTAAAAACCTTACGAGTGTAGATTTTGTCTTATTCTGCGGGTGGAAAAAAATTTATTTTCAGAGCAACCGGAAATAAGACTAGTAGGTCCAGACTCCCTCTGTTCCCTTTTCTTTTCTTACCCGTCCACCCATACTGCCTTTTTCCCCATCTTTTCTTCTTTTTTTTTTCTTTTTTGTTGTTGTTGTTGTTTTTTTTTGTTTGTTTTCTTTTCTTTTCTTCTCTTTTTTGCTTGTTTGTTTCCACCATTTTTTTCTCTAAGAGTAGAACTCAGTGAGTATAATTATAATTGAGGCTAGCACATTAGCATTATTTCAATATTATACTACTGTCAACATTACAGACAAACTAAGCTGTGCAGTCCCCATTAATTCAGTGAGTAATCATGTTTATGTTCTCAGTTACTGTAGTGTCTTCAGAGCAGTCTGAGAAGGATGTAAGGATGTAAGGGTTTACACTTAAATACACGTTGAAAATTGGGGCAATGTGACGCCATTGTTTCAAATTTCCATTAGTTTTACAAAATATCAAGATTTTCATAATTTTTTTTTCAAAATTATATTTTTTTAAATTAAAAAAAAAAGGAGCCTTGTTACAAAAATAAAATCAAAAAAGATAATTTTGCTTCGGTCATTGACGAATAAGGCTTTTAGCCAATCAAACTGTTTTCATTGATGAAGCACTGATCATTCGTTAATCAATCTTTTATTCATCATCACGAACTGTCTGAACTACTGTTATATAATCTGAAAGCTTTCATCCTTTCTCTTAGTTGCGTGAGGGTTAAAATCAGATTCATTTTGTATTGGTTGTTAATATTTTAAAGCTTATCTTATGCATGATAAAAATACAATCATAGCGCTTTAAAAAAATTGAGAATAACAGCGATACAATCGAGACACTCATCAATCAACATAGCACTCTAGATTATAAGTCATCAAAAAATTCCAGCTCTGCTTCTTAGTCGCATTATTTTCCCTGCTATATTGTTATTATTGAGAAACTGGTTTTCAAAGAATCGAATGGAACCAAATTGAAAGGTATTGACAATCATCTTCATTCGTAACTCTGAGAAGCAATTTATTATTATTATTATTATTATTATTATTATTATTATTATTATTATTATTATTATTATTATTATTATTATTATTATTATTATTATTATTATTATTATTATTATTATTATCATTATCATCATCATCATCATCATCATTATTATTATTATTATTATTATTATTATTATTATTATTATTATTATTATTATTATTATTATTATTATTATTGTTGTTGTTGTTGTTGTTGTTGTTGTTGTTGTTGTTGCTGTTGTAACAACAGTCAACCATGAAGAAAGAGTAACTTACTGCACTGTTGTTTCAGCTAGAGGAGCGCCAGAGCTGCTAATAATTCCGTCACTCTACACCCCGGGTTTCTCATTAACTCAAGCGATGGACAGTGGACGAGCTGTCCCTGATTAATATTGATCATTTAACGTTTCCACAGGAATAGACGTGGTAAACATCGTTGTGTTGCTTCAGTACAATGTCAACTCGTTTGAAAAGTTAAAAAAAAAAAACAAGTTATGAATACCCGTCGCTTGACAGTAGTTGTATATTAACGTATTTTGAATGTTTGGGAAATGTCGAGTTTTACGGTAAGCCTTGGACCTAAGGAGACCATTCTTGATATAGAGAGAGCCAAGAAACAGAGAGATTTGGGGAGGGGGGGGAGGGGTGGAGGAGGGGGGAATAGAGATAAATATTTTTATTTCTTAATAAAAACTTCTTAATAACCAAACGATAAAACATGGAGAATGCGGCCAATATGAAAGTACCCCCTCCCCCACCTCCCAACACCACCACCCCAAACCTTTTTTTTTCCCTCCAAATAAAATGTATTTCAGGTACAAAAATCAAAGAAAGAAAAGAAAGATGAAAATCTTCGTAAAAACAAAACTACAAGTTAAAAACATCGGAATGTTATAAGAAGTTAAGATTTAAGCAGAGCGTAACTCTCGGGGAGAAAAATAAAGGGAAACTGTAGAATCCAAAAACTGTTCCTGTACATTTGTAGTGATGATCATTCTCTATATGCCTAATAAAGCAAGTTGTGAGTGAGTAACATAGAGACCCGTAGTCTCAAACATGTCAAAAGGGTTGTAACCAGATACTGCCAGTTACGGTATGCCTGCCTAGATAGATTGGCCCTATTTCGGCGCATCCTACTTTTTCTTGTATGTTTTTCTTTCTTTCTTTTCTTTCCTTTTCCGCGTTTCTACGCATCGCATTTTTCTGTATCTTTTTTTGCGGCTATGTGAACACTGACCGAGTGTGGTTAGAGAATGAGAGAAAGAGAGAGAGAGAGAGAGAGAGAGAGAGAGAGAGAGAGAGAGAGAGAGAGAGAGAGAGGGAGAGAGAGAGATATTCATGAATGTCAAAAGAAATGCACAATAAGCAAATAATGACTATTATATTTATTTTTAATTGATATCTGGTTTGTATTTCATTTACGCTATTTTTCTATGGTAAGAAGAATATTATTGAAAAAAAAAAAAAAAAGAAGAAGAAGAAAGAGAAGAATTTTTTTTCAAGAACTAGATCTAGATCTACAACAAAATTAATGACTTTGGCAGAAAGAAGAAAGCAAGATTAGCTTATATTAAGGAATAGAACTTAATTTTGCAATTTTGTATTTAGGCCTTTCATAATTATAATGATTTATACTTAAGATCCGTAGACAGAGAAAATAGATGGATAATAAAATATAGAATTCGATAGATTTGATTTCAAATTATCCTGAGTTGATGGAGTTCTATTATCTAAAATTACTAATATTTTTTTTCTTGTAATAACGACACCATTCATGAATGATAAAACAGCATAGTTAAGAGTTGAAGAACAGTGTTGCTATTTCTGTGTTTTCATAAAGAAAGTTCTCTCTGGTGTTAGCACTGATGGTCATAGTGACAGAAAATAGTCACAGTTTGATCATTCTAGACCTAGATCAAGTCAAATCAATCTCTAGAGTTTTATACCGCGGCTAGAAATCTTTGCTCCGCTAAATCTAGACAGATCTAGTCTAAAATCACCTGTTACACGCGAAATTACTGTTCAAGTAATGTGTAGGATCTTTATTTCAGTTTTGTTTTTGCGAATAAACTATTTAGGACTAACTTAAATCAGTATCAGTCTTAAATCTGGATTAGATTCATTATTTGAGGCTTATGATCGCATGCTTTAGATGATAAACTCTTTTGGAAAATGGGTTATCTTCTTACATCTTGAGGATTTGATGCGCAAGGCAAGAGGCATTGATGCGTGAGCTAACTTAAAGCTTATAATAAAAACACTGAGCTTTTTATATAACATTCTAATCTATTTAATATTATATCATTTTAAAAGCTCATTGTCGTGTAGCTATAGATAATTGGCTAATTATGAATTCGCAAGTGAAGCCACTTCTAGCCACTGTTTTGTTTTGTTTTGTTTTTTAATGTAACTAATTAAGCCTTAAAAAGTGAGCGCTTAGAAGAATCATTAAACGGTAAAGGAAGGTATAGAATTAGCTGTTTGTCAGGCCTGCTGCTAGCAATTAAAGTGGAAGCCCAGGTAGGAAGATTTCGTCTAGATTCTAGATCTTGTCAAAATATTCATTATTGTTTAAGCTATGATTATGTAGATCTAGATTAGCTCCAGATAATGAAAAGTTTAGGCCTATGTTATCTTTATGGTGTCAGTCACACTCGACTGACTGCACATTCATCCCTGAAGCTCCCTCGGGGTTTTATTACAGGAGAATTTTCTCATGAAGATCCATAGCAAGAACCGAGAGATCTCTAGAACGCAGTACATTTTACTTATTTTTTTCCTTATCTTTACATCTTAAAAAATACCTAAATTAGACTCTGGACCCCGATAGAGAATAAAAAAAATTAGAACAGAGATTTTATTCCGCTATCAACAAACTCGTCAAGGGAAAAAGTATTGCTTGTTACTTAGTTGGGTAAACAAAATTCGAGATTTTTTTTTTTTTCAGATATAGAATTATATCTAGATCTATATCCCGACTTTGATGCATTATTGTACTATCTCGAGAAGAAACTACTGATTAGATTTATCCTAATCTCTTTGCAACGTTGATTTTGTACTTTCAGAAAAGAGTCAGGACTAAAATTAAGTTAATCTAGAATATTGATCTAGCTTTAATCAAACATTCAGGATTAAAATCTTATAGCTTAGTTTTGATGTGACGAAAAGAATCTAGATCTAGCTTAGATCTAGTTAAATAAAGAAATTATTGAAACAGTAATGACAAAGCAGTTGTTATGAAGAAGCTAGAAATTTGCAAAAACTTAATTACAACGTTAACAAACCATCTCCAACGCAAACAATCCAGAAATAACACAGTATTGATCACCTATAGAATCCAAGTGTTTGCAGAAATGTAAGTTTACAATGAACAGTTGCAGCAGTTGTATTTACCGAGAAGTCTGTCCGACTTAAAATCCAGGGATCGAAAAAAGCTTTTGTGATGTCAGAAACAGAACAAAACTTGAGGAGGCCTGAGGTCACACTGTTTCGATTGTCTACAACAGATCTACAAACATATGTCGCACTTTCCTCTTGGTTGATCCAAAGTCCAGCACTAGCGTTTTTAACAAACTAGTAAAAACTACATTTACACAATCATAACCCTTTCACAATTATGCAAAATAAATACAGTATCCTCGCAGTGCAAACTTTCTCTTCATTAGCTTCAACTTTGAAATCTATTCTTCATCTAGATTACTGTTGCATTATTTTCTTGGTATGTAGAATTTAGACCGTTTTTAGCCGATCAGTCAACAAATTGTTTTCTGGATCTGTTTACCTTACAACAGCCAACCCCTGGTTCTAACTGGTTTGATTAATTGGTCGCGTGTTGGTTGGTGTAACTGCTGGCCTAGTGCATGTGCTGTCGAGTCTACAGCATACAAATCAAGTATTGAAATCAAAAGGCAACAATGGTAACTGTTGGCCAACAACTACACTGTAACTACGAGCTAGTAGAAAGTGCTCTCTCCCAGAAAGAAAAAAGAAGGCACCTACCGAATATTTGGAAACCTGCAATAGTCCAGATTCTGGTTTGTTCACAATGTTAGTCCACAAGATCGTGTAGGCCAGATCGAGGTTTGTGTCGATTCTATACCCTGGATAGAGGAACAAAATCCTGCGTCGACTGCTCGGTAAAAATGGGAGGAGGCAAAGGAGCAGGGAGGAGAGATCGTCAATCTAAGGAATCACTAGGAGTAGACTGAGAGGCAAAGAGCCGCTGTGACAGCAGCAGAATATGACTCCGCCCACCTGGCTTGCGATTGGTCGATAACCAGCAGCTCAGCGAAATAGAGGCGCGATTATTGGCACGAGAGAGTCTGCATGGTTTCTATTGCGCTGGCTCCCCTCACTTGCACCTTCCCTCTTGTCCCTCAAGCGTTGTGTTGGGTCGCATCAGCGTTTATTGTCCGAGATGACGGGAAACAGTGAGGAGGTATACAGCAGGGGAGGGAATATGGGCGGAGTTGTCTAACACCGTTGTCAGTCAATAATTCTTGTTGGGAGGGCAAACACAAACCAGCCGAATAGAACCCTAAACGCGCAAAGAAGGAAAGAAGATGATAAAAAAGTGAAAAGAGTGAGAGGAGAGTAAGTGATAGTTTTTTCACAATTCCAATGAAAAATCATTTGGTTATGGGAAAAGACCATCGTCTCTCTCTCTCTCTCTCTCTCTCTCTCTCTCTCTCTCTCTCTCTCTCTCTCTCTCTCTCTCTCTCTCTCTCTCTCTCTCTCTCTCTCTCTCTCTCTCTCTCTCTCTCTCTCTCTCTCTCTCTCTCTCTCTCTCTCTCTCTCTCTCTCTCTCTCTCTCTCTCTATCTATCTATCTATCTATCTCTCTATATCTATCTATCTATATATCCCTCTCGCACGCTCTCTCTCTATCCCACTCGCACACTTTCTCTTTATAATTATGTCTCCATTTCTTTTGCCTATTCAAAGTTCCTTCATACTGTGATTTCGGCCATCAAAATATTGAGAAAAAATAATTTACCCGCCTTGTTCAAAACTTGCTTTTCCTTTCTCTCTGGAGCATCGGGTTAAAAAGAAAATAAGATAAGTAGAAGAATGAGAGAAGTGTGACATAGGGAGAGAGATAGAGAGAGAGAGAGAGAGAGAGAGAGAGAGAGAGAGATACATACATACATACATACATACATACATACATACATACATACATACATACATAGATACATAGATACACAGATATATAGATAAATAGATAGATATGTAGATAGATAGACAGATAGATAGCAGATAGATAGATAGAAAGATAGATCGACAGTTAGATATATAGATAGAGAGAGAGAAAATGGGGAGGATGGTGGGGAGAGGGAGAGTCGGAGAGAGAGAGACACACACACACACACACACACACACAGACTGACAGAGATTAAGATGTCGTTAGAGAATGATAAACACAAACAGATAGGTAGTCCCACAAAAAGACGAATTAGTGATGTATTTAATGATGAGGAGAGGCAGGAGAGAGAGAGACAGACAGACAGACAGACAGACAGACAGACAGACAGACAGACAGACAGACAGACAGACAGACAGACAGACAGACAGACAGACAGACAGACAGACAGAGACAGAGACAGAGAGACAGAGACAGAGATAGAGACAGAGAGGTCAGAATGAAAGACAGACAAATAATAAGAACTGACATAAGGCAGACTTTAGAGCTAGCTGTTAGACTAATAATTCTCTCAGAGAAAAGATTCAGTGTGGCTGGTTATGTAGAGCCATGTCTGGTGTTGCAGTAGGATGTAGTTGATGCGGAGTTCTATACATTTTACTTCTTCAGTATTGTCTCTCAAGACAATTGTTTGAAGACAAGATTCACCACAAGAGAATGGTGAATTTGGTGAATCTCAGAGCTACATGTTGGTAAAATCTAGAGCAAATAGAACGGAAATTGTGTGGAAAGGGGTATAAATGAAATATCCGAAAAATAAAGTGAGATTATGTTTCCATGTCGATCGGTGAATCAATGAAAGCAGTCTATAATGTTTGTAGTTATAACGTGGGTCGGTACGTCTTTTTTTTTTTTTTTTCATAGAATTTTAGTGTTAAATCTTGAGGGTTGCTTGTTTTTTTTTTCCACGTTCTGTGCCTCGTGTTGGTACAGGAAAGCTCTAAAGTAAATGAGTTTTTTTTTTATATTTTGTTGAGTGAATGGACGATATTAATAACAGGATGAGCATGAGTTTAAAATAATGTTTTGAGAAGGAGATACAATCTGTGGTGAATCGTACGCTTTTAGTTTGGGCTGTACTCTGTGGTTATAGAATGGGTGAATTGAAATATTTTGACGAATTTGTAAAATTCATGGTGAATGGGTATATTTTTGCTAAATCTCTATGTTGCCTAAGGGCTTGTGGGTATTAAATTTGGGAGTTGAACTGTTTTGATATGTGTTAGTAATGTATTTGTAATAAAATTACTAATATGATTGTATACTTTCGGTGAGAACAGATGAAGTAATACCAATGCTGCTCTATATGGGTATAAAAAAAAGGTGACAAAATATTTTGATGTTTTGGTATAATCGTTCTGTAGGTCGGCAGTGATGTTTATTCTGTTCGACGTGAGTAAAGTTTCGGTGTGCAGATATGCTGTAAGTTGATGAGCAGCTGTTATGCTTACTCACTTGAAAGTGCATCCTCTCGATGAGCAGTAAATAACATAATGTTTATCTTGTCGACTATGCGGATCCATGACTTTCTATAACTACGTACTTTTGTATGGGGTTCAAAATTCTCTTTGTGTTTGTGCGTTTATGTGTTTACGAGTAATTGAGTAGGCTTATTGCTGTGTGCTATGTTGGATCCTCTGAAAGTTCGTGTATGTGGCTGCCAAAATGATAGATATGGCTGGGGAAGGTAAAGGTATTTGGTTTTCACAATGATTATGAAAAATTATGCCAACTAAACTTGCAGAAAATCAACTGAATTAAAAAAAATCCTTGAAAAAATAACAGAACACATAAGCAATATTATTAAATATAGGCAAAGTTTTTTCGTGAAAATGATCTACTACTTGATTATCCTTACTGAAGTAGAGGACTGGATCTATTATATATATATATATATATATATATATATAT
>JAWDGP010003469.1:1065000-1087500 GCA_033675545.1 Elysia crispata
CTGCAGTTTCAGAATAATAGACACAAAATATTGATACAAAGGGCAAAGGATAAGAGGTTGGAGGGAAGAGGGAAAAGGGTGAATAGTAAAGAGGGAGGGGAAGAGAGCGATATATACAAAGGAAGAGAGAGGGAGAGACAAAAAGCAGAAGGCTAACGTGAGAAGTTAAAGGGAGCAAGGGAAAGATCAAGAAAGAATGATAGTTACATAGAAAGGATGAGTGAGAAGGAGCACGATGTGAGAGAGGTAGTAGTAGAATTATTAAAAGAAAGGAAAATGAAAGACTGTGCTGATTGTCAATGTAAGAAGGAGGACAGCGCCGAGTTTCTTGAGAATGGCTCCATTGTATTTCAGGTACTAAAAAGAATTTAAGTAAAAAAAAAAGTGAAAGGTGAGTATACCTATTTCAAAGAATAGAGAGTGACTGAAAGGCTGTAAGGGAGGGATATAGCAGCAGATGTAAAAAAAAAAGTCAACAGAGTGCATTGTTATTATTTGAAATATGCATAATTATGTTAAACGCACATAAACTACCCCTTGCCCCTCCCGTCTCATCCTCTACCTGACACCCACGACAGCAGTTACAACGCTGAACAGATGTAAAGATGAGTGGCCATGCATGCATAATTGAAGCAACATAATATATATTAATTGAACCGTGATAACCCCAATCCCACCCCCCTCTTCCCTCTCTCCAAAATGTTTTTTTTTTTTTTTAATAACAACCTTATTTGAAAAACAGAGGTCACAGCTTAACATTTGTTCGCCATTTGATTTTAAATTCTATACAATGTGGAATAGTAAGTGACTGTAGAAGTGGTTATCATGATCAAGATCTACATAATTACCGCATGCTCAATAAATTAGGCATGGTACTGGGTTTGATTTGTTACCGGTACCATGTTTAAATGAATCAAGAGAATCATTTGAACAGAGGCTTGACTTCTCGCGTAGCATGAAAGGGGAGGCAACAAGCCGAATCGTAATTATTTCTGAAGGTGTTCGATAATTTCTGCTGCGAGTTTAAATCCCTTTAGTTCGGCTGTTTAATGTAAAGTTTATGTCGACATCATGTTGTTGATCGGCCAATATTAATTTGGAAAACATGTTATCTTTTCCCGGTTGTTGTGGGTTTGTTTGTTTTTTTATATTATTATTGGTGCTGTTGTTCTTGTTTATTTGTTTGGTTCTTTTGCTGTTGGTTTCTTTGAAAGGTTTCTTATCTTTTTTTTTTAAATACTGTTGGGTTTTTTTCCTTATTGAAAGGAAAGCAAAATTCTCAATGAAAATGGCCCACAATGTGGTTTTAGTGATGAAAAGAAAGTTAACATGACATTCAGAATAATTATAAAGAGTGAGTTGGTTTGAAATTAAGATTTCGGTTTTCCCTATTTTTGTTTTTTAATTATCCACATGACAGAAAGAGAAATATAAGAGGAAGAGAGAGAGAGAGAGAGAGAGAGAGAGAGAGAGAGAGAGAGAGAGAGAGAGAGAGAGAGAGAGAGAGAGAGAGAGAGAAAAGAAGGGGGGGAGAGAAAGACTCAGATTGTTAAATAAACAGATAGATAAAGAGAGACAAGCGGATAGGCAGACAGGCAGGCATGTCGACATAAAAAAAGACAGAGATCGAGAAAGAAGTAGAGAGGCAAGAAAGGCAAGAGGGAGAGAGACAGACAGACAGACAGACAGAGAAACAGACAGAGAGACAGAGACTGAGAGAGACAGACAGACAGACAGGGAGGGAGAGAGAGAGAGGTGTAATATAAGAGAGGTGTGTATGTGTACATGAGGGTGCTGGAGGAGTTTGCTCAGGAGACCTGAGCCAGGCCAGATGCATCAGATCTGTAACAATATGTGTGGATGAGATGATATTGTGGGGTGGGGGAGGGGGGGGGGGTCATTTCTACCTTGGACAATATCAGAAGGCTTAAATTGAACGCAAACAAAACTTGCCAAGTAAAAACATAAGACACGAACGCAAGAAGCCAGAGTCTCGATATGAACGGGAAACCCCGATGACCCTGGGGGTAAACAAGCTAGAGCTAACAGGTCGAGCCACAACATCGGGCCACCAGGTGTTTATCCAACGAAATGAAGTTTTGACACATATAGCGGCTGTACCGTCCAGCTAGCACAATGGACCTCCACCTGGCCACAAGGTACAATAGACGGACTGGAGGACACTCTAATCCCCATTCAAAGGTCGCGACATCTGATTCCCAGCTTCTTATAGATTTAGCGACTTCGGATGTGTTGAAGGCTCTTTTGGTCGCGCGCTTGCCTCGAAATCTCTAGAGTTTCCCTCGCGGGTTTGAGTCACCTTTCCACATAGTGTGTGACTCAGCGGGCTCATTTACTTTGCATTATCCTGCAAATCTTTAAATGAGGAATAAATAGAATGTTTGTTTGGTGTTGTTTTTGTTGGTTTTTTTTTTGTTTGTTTGGTTTTTTTTTGTTTGTTTGTTTTTTGGAACTGCTCAACGGTCTTGAATTTTGAGTTCACTCTGAAATTTTTAATGTAAAGACTTTCACCATGAGCCATATTGCCGCGAGTGGTGACAAGAGGGAAAAGGGGAATGCTTCATTATTTGACCCTGCCGGTCTGTATGTTAAAGTAAGGAGAGAGAGAGAGAGAGAGAGAGAGAGAGAGAGAGAGAGAGAGAGAGAGAGAGAGAGAGAGAGAGAGAGAGAGAGAGAGAGAAAGGCACATTTCTCGGATTCTTTTGCTGTAACAGCTGTACGTAGATTCAAGGAAAGCAATAAAGAGGAGCACTGAGTTTTACAGAAAAGGTAATGAGATCTAGAAATATTCGGTATCTGTTGACTTCTCCAGACAGTCCATTCCGTACTGGGCGCGAGCCTCAGTCGAATGCCCCGAGACCACTGATAAACAAATACGGACAGACCGAGAGCTCTCCAAGTTCTCTTAGAGTTAGAATACATAATTGATAGACCATTAAAGACGGATAATTGTGGAGTAAGTTGGATAATAATGGGTAAATGGGGATAAAGCAAACACTTGATAATCCATTAAAGACGGATAATTGTGGAGTAAGATGGATGATAATGGGTAAATGTGGATAAAGCAAACACTTGATAATCCATTAAAAACGGATGATGGTAGAGTAAGATGGATGATAATGGGTAAATGGGGATAAAGCAAACACTTGATAATCCATTAAAGACGGATGATGGTAGAGTAAGATGGATGATAATGGGTAAATGGGGAGAAAGCAAACACTTGATAATCCATTAAAAACGGATGATTGTAGAGTAAGATGGATGATAATGGGTAAATGGGGAGAAAGCAAACACTTGATAATCCATTAAAGACGGATGATGGTAGAGTAAGATGGATGATAATGGGTAAATGTGGATAAAGCAAACACTTATAATCCATTAAAGACGGATGATGGTAGAGTAAGATGGATAATAATGGGTAAATGGGGATAAAGCAAACGCTGGATAATCCAATAAAAACGGATGATGGTAGAGTAAGATGGATGATAATGGGTAAATGGGGATAAAGCAAACACTTATAATCCATTAAAAACGGATGATGGTAGAGTAAGATGGATAATAATGGGTAGATGTGGATAAAGCAAACACTTGATAATCCATTAAAGACGGATAATTGTGGAGTAAGATGGATGATAATGGGTAAATGTGGATAAAGCAAACACTTGATAATCCATTAAAAACGGATGATTGTAGAGTAAGATGGATGATAATGGGTAAATGGGGAGAAAGCAAACACTTGATAATCCATTAAAGACGGATAATTGTGGAGTAAGATGGATGATAATGGGTAAATGGGGATAAAGCAAACACTTGATAATCCATTAAAGACGGATGATGGTAGAGTAAGATGGATGATAATGGGTAAATGGGGATAAAGCAAACACGTATAATCCATTAAAAACGGATGATGGTAGAGTAAGATGGATTATAATGGGTAAATGGGGATAAAGCAAACACTTGATAATCCAATAAAAACGGATGATGGTAGAGTAAGATGGATGATAATGGGTAAATGGGGATAAAGCAAACACTTATAATCCATTAAAAACGGATGATGGTAGAGTAAGATGGATGATAATGGGTAAATGGGGATAAAGCAAACACTTGATAATCCATTAAAAACGGATGATGGTAGTGTAAGATGGATGATAATGGGTAAATGGGGATAAAGCAAACACTTGATAATCCAATAAAAACGGATGATGGTAGAGTGAGATGGATGATAATGGTTTAATGGGGATAAATCAAACACTTATAATCCATTAAAAACGGATGATGGTAGAGTAAGATGGATGATAATGGGTAAATGGGGATAAAGCAAACACTTGATAATCCATTAAAGACGGATGATGGTAGAGTAAGATGGATGATAATGGGTAAATGTGGATAAAGCAAACACTTGATAATCCATTAAAGACGGATGATTGTGGAGTAAGATGGATGATAATGGGTAAATGTGGATAAAGCAAACACTGTCTTGATAATCCATTAAAGACGGATGATTGTAGAGTAAGATGGATGATAATGGGTAAATGTTGATAAAGCAAACACAGCAAATCCTTATAATAATTTGGCAACAGGATCGATTGCTTGGAGACGGAAAAGCCAGAGTATAAGGCTGGCGACTGGACCTGGAGAGCTGAGAGATGCTGAAGCATCATTCTGACCGAGATCCGTGATAGGTGCAGGATGCCTTGTTTGCGGATATCACCTCTGTGCCACTATGTGTTAAGGATCTAGTTTAGAATAAAAATGAAATGAAATGTTTTAAGAAATTAAAAAAAAAAAAACTCACTTCTAGGATAGGTGACCTCTTCTGCATATTAAATTAACTATGTGTCTTATGGGCTCAGAAGAAAGACGTCGTTTTAATTCCTTTAAAATTCAATACAATTTATTAATATGCTTCTACGATTATTTTTCTAAATATATCCCTTTTACGAAGAATCAAAACGCGCGTGTTCCCTTCAAGCCAGGAGTATCAGGACGAGTTAGCTGGGATCTTACCTCTCTACCATATCTCCCAGACGTTATTGCCCGTCTAACGCTTTGCTTACTGAGCTACCTGGCGCATCCTATGAAGATCTGAAGGCCAGTGTAACGCCTACTCTTCATTAGCGATGTGTTTTGAAACTTCAAAGGAAAAAAAATTCTCCAGGTCTCAAAGCCATGTTTCTTTCTTGAGTCCTCACAATTATACTATTATTTTCTACATTTGTTAGATTTAATGGTCTCATAGCTACGTAGATGCACTAGTAGAAACACTATGGTGGCTCAAAGAGGAAAAATTTTAGGAATTTATCTCATGCTTTTAGGGTGCATCGTTGGGACATAATTTTGTTTTGTAATGGAAGTTTATTTAATGTTCTTTCACAATAATAACACAGTGTGTAGGTCGTGGAAAAAAAAGACGAAAATAAATCTAAAAAACTAGCAGTAAAATAGGTAACAGCAACAATGCACATTTAAAACAAAATAGACTCCTCACAATTACTTGGGGTATCACAGGAAAAACAACCGTAAATAACAACAGCTGCAATACTGTTGTAGTGCATTATGGACTTTGACCACTCACAACAGTTTGATCAAGGGGCGTCATTCTCAAGGCTTTATTCCACCTTGTAACTCCAGGTTCAGCAACTCGTCCCTGTACATTATAAAACCCGTCAAAAATAGTGGAGACTCGTTTCATGCTAACTTCGACATATTGGTCGATGGCAGTAAGTCTGGCATAGTAAATAATGCCATGCTCCCTAATCGCATTTTGTTTAATGTAGCTCAAGATCTGTCCTCTCAGTAAAAAGCAGTATATATAATAATTATATAATAGCTATTGTCTGAAGTTTTATTTATTCGAGGTGTAACAAAGGCAGGGGGGAGTAACAGTTCAGAAACATTCTCTTGCATTTCAACCAGGCACGTGAAAACCACGATCCTCCATCTTTCTTTTTCGTATCAGAGAATGATGATTTTCATTCTTTTCTTGCGTTTGTGCCTTAGTTTCCCAGAGTTTTGCTAAGAACAGTCAATGTGGGGTTTTTTTTTGTTTTTGTTTTTGTTTTTTTTTTTTCGATCATCCGATCATCTCCACTGAGGAATATTAAGTAAAGTGAAGTAAAAATTCCAAAAAAAAATTCAACACAGCGGAGGGTTTCTATACAGCCAAGAACTGGCCTAGTAAGATGCGGTACGACCTAAGCTCCAGGTGGTCATTGAGTCTAGGTGATTAGTGATCGGATCCAGACAGGGCGACCTTGTAGTAAACCCACTCTCTATTGACTGAACCGACTTCACTCGTCAATACATTCGGTAACTTGTTCAGACTGTTGACCTCTGCTACACAGTGATTTTCCCTTGCAGGTCGTTCAAATTATTCTGTCAGTTCATTTTATGTCAAATTGTCACTTGTCTCTATATTGTAAGATGCATCGAATTGCCTTGTGTCTGTTTCTTTATGTCACCACATGTACTGTAACAAATTTTGCGCCTAAAGCGGTGTAAGACGGGATTCGGCGCCATATCAGTGATCTTCGTTGCTGTTTTAAATCTAAAAAAAAAAAGAAAACAGTAAGCGAGTTCTATGACGAACTCAGCCCATAGAAAAAGCAGAATTTTCATCGATGCATCATTTTCTTCTTTTAAGAAAATAGTTTTTTTCCTTATCATGACTGGAAGTCAAATACTTTACGTTGTAGTTTTGAGTAATAACTTTCTAAAAACTTTTTTTTCACCTAGAAATTCACTCCCTTTTTGTTTATTATTATTATTATTATTATTATTATTATTATTATTATTATTATTATTATTATTATTATTATTATTATTATTATTATTATTATTATTATTATTATTATTATTATTATTATTATTATTATTATTATTTATTTATTTTTTTTTTTTTTTGGGGGGGGGGAATCTGTTTTGTTTTGTTCCTCATCAACTGGATCTTCGTCAAGAGACTAATCACTACCCGTATAGTCTGCTGAATGACAGGATAGCATTTCAGGAGCGAGTCGACAACCAGCTTCAGACCGCGGCCATTACTGGACGCAGTCGTCAAGACAAGCTACGTCTGCTCCACGCGCTACGGGATCGCCTCTTGTCACGTGACAATCATGGCGGAGCCCTCGAGGTGGGGCATGAGGGGCAATTAACTCTGTTCGACGTGAGTGTAGAGTTTTGCTCTCTAGTTCTTTTATAATCTATCAGCATGTTTCTATCTCTTTATCCTGTCTTCATGTCACTATGTTTAGTCTCTTTCTCTCTCTCTCTCTCTCTCTCTCTCTCTCTCTCTCTCTCTCTCTCTCTCTCTCTCTCTCTCTCTCTCTCTCTCTCTCTCTCTCTCTCTCTCTCTCTCTCTCTCTCTCCTGTATTATGATTTTTTTTAAACCCTCAATCTCTATCTCTAGCTCTAACGATATCTTATTTTTATCGTTCTGTTCTATTCTTCCTCTCTTCTTTCTTCTTTTACTTCAACCATTATTACCCTCTCTCTTTTTTGTTTTCTTTCTTACTCTATCTATCCCCTCTTCCTTCTTCTTCCTTTAATCTATCTCTGTCGCCCCATATTTTCTTCGGTATTCATTGTTTGCACAGTGCCACTCATCCTGACTTCCCTTCCTGTTTCAATTTCAGCAAAAAAAAAATTGAATCATAAATCTACCATCTACATTACGGCAAAATACTGTCAGGATACACAAAATAATTATAACCTGGAAAAAAAAATAATTATTGTCTAGACTAAGGCACGTGATAGCCTTGACCTCAGAAGTGAAAAAGGAACGGACTGAAGTAAACACTCAATGAGTTACCGTCTCTGTGCACGGAATCTTTACACTATAATCTCTGACCCAGATGGTTAATTAAATGCTCGGTTACTTTTATCCCCTATGGCGCAGGCCTTTAAGAATATCTCCGAACCCAAAATGCTGTTTTGCGTGTGCGCTGCATGCTTCCTGTTGTCAGCCGATAGCCTCGCTTGTAATTTGTGTGCCCTCATTTTGACCACGGCTTAACCCTTTTGCTCACTTCAAGAACATCGAGGTAATCACCTTACAGCTGCTAGTTTGTTCTGTCTCATTCTTGGCGTTGGAGATTATGAGAAAATAAAGTAAACATAAAAAGAAGCTATCGAGTGATTATTAACTTCTCTTTTTTCTTGAAAGTCTGATAATAGACATATTTTGAAGCGTCTCTATCATGTGGAATATAACTATAAGGTCTTTATATATTTCTATATTCCGCAAACGATCAGAAAGTCATCCAAAATAAAATCTTGCGTTTGCAATTCATATTAAACTCATTTTTGTTCTCAATAAAATCTTGGCACATGAATTAAAAAAGCAAAATCTATGGTCCAAAGGACAGTTTGATATAGCGTGGATCAGACGCGCCAATACTTTATGCAAAGATATCTTTTTTTTTAATCCGGCAACACAAAAAGAAGATTAAAGCTTTAATGTTTGGAAAGAGGGGGGAAGCTTGAAGAAATTCGAAAAGAAAACTGGTATATTCGATATGGACATTAACTGTTTTATCATTATGATAATAGGTTTGAAACTAGAAACAAATAAAAAGAAATCAAACTTAGATAAAATTAAAGCAGTGATAACTTAAACTTTAAATCATACGACCAAATTCGAAAGGTGCTGTCGACAAAGTCTGTCTATCAACGGTCCAAAACACACAGAAATTTGTAGTCAGCAATGTTAAAAAGAAATTATCAAGAAAAATAAAAGAACACATTCAAGTTCTGCGACATCCGTATGATTCTGTGGCCTGTTGATTAGGACTTTGAACTTGAGTTCAGGAACTGCTCAGTTCATATCCTGGAGATAACCAATCCAGTGCTGAGCCCTTGGAAAATCACATTGCATGAGTTTTTTAATCCCTCACGCCAGTAAGATAATTGTCGGTGCTATTGAAAGATGAGGATAAAAATCTGTTACAAGCAAGTTATTTTGTTAATAGCGCGCCCCACAAGCATGAACTGTATTACTTAACACTACCTTAAGCCAGAAGAAGCTCCTTCTCTTATAAAAAAAAAAAAAAAAAACCTACGTCATCGAATGAAAAGCTTAATACAGGATAAAAACATTTTTTATTATATATATATATATACGATCAGTCTAATCTACTGTAATTAATAATGGCTCTTTTTTCATAGGCCCAATTGATCGTGAATCACCGTTTTCCGTTAAGCAAAATGTATCATAAACAACGCTCTAAAGACTGAATTTACAAAAATAGGCTTGGGTGTGTGTGTGTGTGTGTTTGGGGGAAGAGTTCCATCCTGACACAAATCGATGCAGTGCTTATGCCTATTAGGGCCTTCAAGATCTTGAGGTAGAGAAAAGATAATAATAATTCCTACCCATTCAACAAAACTATCACAACCCAAGACATTAGCGCCTGCTGTAGAGCACCTAGCACGACCCTCCTCGAACCTGCCCAGATTGTCAGATCCCAACGCCGACGGCACACCCCCCCTCTCCTGGAGTCCATGTCACCATGTCGATGACCCATACAGTTCACGAGGTAAACTCCTCTAAACGCCTGTCATTCCATCCTTGGGACAAAAGAGGCTGCATTAGCAGACGTGAATAGACCGATCCGTCCCGTAGGCCGCAGTCTGCAGTCTGCAGCCAGGCGCTCAGTGGGGTCTCGCCCCACGGGACAAGCCCTGGGCTGCGGTCGTTGCCAGAATATACCCAGTACACTGCAGCCTCCCCAGACACTGGCTGGCACTGATGGATCATCAGGAAGCCCCGCTGAGGTGCAATGAGCCTAAGCGTTACAAAGTAGTAGTTGAAAAGGTTATAAAATAAAGTATGGTTGGAGAGTAAGGTAGAAGTGAAAGAAACAAAAGAGAGAGAGAGAGAGAGAGAGAGAGAGAGAGAGAGAGAGAGAGAGAGAGAGAGAGAGAGAGAGAGAGAGAGAGAGAGAGAGAGAGAGAGAGAGAGAGAGAGAGAGAGAGAGAGAGAGAGAGAGAGAGAGAGGCAATTCCAAGCAGGTTTCCCGTAGAATTCAAAAAGCCGCAAGGCGGACCAAGCTTGCAACAAAATGGGAGAGAGAGAGAGAGAGAGAGAGAGAGAGAGAGAGAGGGGGGGGGGGGAGGGGGGGTGGGGGGGAAGGGTTATGCAAGGAACAATATGGAACCTTTTCCACTTGGACGGGTGGCACGCGACTTGCATGTGACAGTCTAACTGGACACGCTTCCTTACAGTTGTATTACATTGTATTGTTCGTCAAACTCTCTCTCTCTCTCTCTCTCTCTCTCTCTCTCTCTCTCTCTCTCTCTCTCTCTCTCTCTCTCTCTCTCTCTCTCTCTCTCTCTCTCTCTCTCTCTCTCTCTCTCTCTCTCTCTGTCTTCTCTCTTCCTCCCTTTCTCTATCTATCTATCTCTCTCTCTTTCTCTCTCTCTCTTGTTCTCTCACTCTCTCCCTTTTTCTCTTTTAGCTGCACACTCTCTCTTTCTCTCTGCCCTTCTCTATATGAATAATTATTTATCCATATCATATATCTATATACCTGTATTTCCTTTTCTTGTTTTCTCTATCTCTTCCTCTCTCTATCTGTGTATCTATTTATCCAACTATTTACATACTTATTTATCTGTCTATCTACATGTATTTATCTATCTTCCTATATTTTTCCCGTGTATCTCGCTTTCTTTCCGTCTATCTATCTATCTATCTATCTATCTATCTATCTATCTATCTATCTATCTATCTATCTATCTATCTATCTATCTATCTAACTATCTATCTATCTATCTATCTGTCTATATGTCTGACTGACTGTTTGCCAGTCTCCCTACCTATTTTTTTTCCATTTATCTATCTAACTATTTATCTATTTATCTATCTTTCTTTCTATTCATTTATCTATCTCTGCGTGTCTCTTCCTATTTTCTCTCTTTTCCCCTCAATCTCTCTTAGCCCTCTTCTCTTATCCTTCCTTTGTCTCTCTTTACCTCTCTCTTTCTTATTCTCTTTAACTCCGTTATTTTCTACTTGGTGTTAATTGTAACTAGTGTGTGTATCGCTTATTATCTTCTTCATTTTTGTCCAAAGTTATATCGATTTAGGAAAACATTTACCTGTATGGCAGTCATGTTCCCAACCTCTTGATTTGAAGAAGATGGAGGAGAGAATGGGATGGACAGGTGAGTTAAGGATGACAGTGGAGAGAATGATGCGGCTCCTTCCTACGGGACAGTCGGCACGTGAACTGCATGTGCTTCAACATACCTGCTTCACAGGCATTCTCTCTCTCTCTCTCTCTCTCTCTCTCTCTCTCTCTCTCTCTCTCTCTCTCTCTCTCTCTCTCTCTCTCTCTCTCTCTCTCTCTCTCTCCCTCCCTCCCTCCCTCTCTCTATCTCTATCTCTCTCTCTATCTTTCTCTCTCTATCTTTCTCTCTCTATCTCTCTCTTTCTCTATTTCTCTCTCTTTCTCTTTCTTTTTCTCTTTGTCTCTCTTTCTCGTTCGTTTTCTCTATTTCCCTTTTTCTCCGTCTTTCTGAATTTCTTTCTCTCTAGCTAGGTCTCTTTCTCTCTCTCTCGTTCTTTTCCTCTCTTTCCTCTTTTCTTCGTCTTTCTCAATATCTTTCTCTCTCTCGCTCGGAGTCAGTCTCTTTCTCTCTTGCTCTTTTTCTCTCTTTCTCTTTTTCCCCGCCTTTCTCAATTTCTTTCTCTTTATATAAATGTGTCTTTATTTCTCTCTGTTTATCTTTCTCTCATCTTTGTCTCTTGGTTTACCTAAATATTTTCCTCCTTCTCTTTGTTTCACTCATGACTCTCCGTGTTGCTTTATATCTACCTCTTCGTTTCAGGTCTCCCCCTCTCTCATCCTCTCTCATTTATTCACTCTCTCTCTGTCATTTTTTTCTATTACACTATATTTGCGTATTTTTTATCTACCTCACTGAATATCTCCGATCTATCTGTTTATCTATCTATCTATCTATCTATCTATCTATCTATCTATCTATCTATTTCTCATCAGTCTACCTATCAAACTAGCTGGCTAGTTATCTATCTATTTATTTATCCATTTATCTATCTTTCTATCTACCTATTTTTTATCTGTCTATCTATCTATCTATCTATCTATCTGTCTATCTATCTATCTATCTATCTATCTATCTATCTATCTATCTATCTATCTATCTATCCCCATTGGCAGTCTGATCCACAAGAGCCACTTGAGTGCAAGGATCGCACTGTATGTGGATGAGTGCAGGCCTCGCCATGCACGTGCTTAGTTTCGCACTCACTCACGCGCACCATCATCTCGCAGCTACTCACACCCAGCCCCTTCCAACCCAGATCTTCCAATAACATTGCTCTAACTTTTGTTATTATCAAAACCAGGCATTATACAAAACAAAGCTAAGAACAAAACTAGACTCAATTCTGAAACAAAAACAAAAAACAAAGAAAGCACTCATAATAACCACGTCCACCCGGTCTATTTTGGAAAGCATCTATGAGTCGGGGTGATAATCCTACTAATCGGCTTGTAAAAGATAGTCGCAGTCAGTAATCCTGGCTCTGCGCTTTCAAATCTTTTCTGTTAATTTGACAAATGCTAGTTTCTGTTTCTCTAGACGTAATTATCATGGTTGTATCATGGTTGTATCAGGGCCCCTTATTATCTTAAACATTGTGTCCAGTTGACTGAATGGTTCCTAGGATCGCACGCGCATTATTGGAGGGTGATTGTGGGTGGGTAGGTGTGTGTGTGGGGGGGGGGGGGGATAACAGTTTCTGTCAATGTCCCGTCGTTTCGCTTTTCCCTTCCCTCCCATTCTTACCTTCTGGCTCGCTCTCTGTATCTATCTATCTCTATCTCATTCTCTCTCTCATTTTTCTTCTCCCATCTCTCAATTTCTTTTTAGCCTGTTTTCTTTATTCTATATATTCATCTATCTATCAAACTATTTATATATCTATCGATCTATATTTATATATGTTTTGAATTATGTCTATCTCTGCCTCTCTCTTTTCGTCTCTCTCCCACTTGTTTATTTCTTTCTTATCAAATTTACACATCTCTTCTTTGATCTCTCTCCCTCCTTTTCTTTTCTAACACGTTTTTTTTTTTTAATCTGTGGTCTCTCCTTTTCCGCTTTATCTATTTTTGTCTACCTACTCATCTACCTTTTTATGTAGCTAGCTGTCCACCATCCGTATATCTCTTTAAATATTTTTCTATATTAATTTATATATCGCATTGACATTCCCGATAACTTCGAGAAAATCTGAGACTTGTCTGTACAATAAACAAAATCCAACGTACAGGAAATGACTTTTAAGGAGAGGCCCCAAACTTACACTATGACGGCTTGTTTCGAAAACGCAACCAACAGTATTTATAATACTCAGCCAACGAGGAGCACTCCTAAAGAGGAAAATTGCTTCATCCCAGAGACAATAATTTTACAACTGTCAGGCCCACTCCAAAATTACGCTAGCGAGGTCTGTAATCCTCGACCTGATGGGGCTCAAGCCTCATTCCAACCCCAGATGTCGCCAGTTGGTCTACACGAAGTCTTTCAAAATAGAAAATGGCAAGAAATTAATGGCAAGAAGCAACGGTATCATTTTGAAATATTCTTTCTAGCGTTATTTAAGAGCCGTTTTAGCATTGCAAACATTCATGGTGCGTAGTTCGCTCGGCACCGCCGAAAGCTATGAAACCACAGGGTTTCACCCTCCAATCACGTCATTTATACGATAAATGGCTCTCAATCTCCGAGCAAAGCGATCATTGCCGATGATGAGTTCCGAGCGGGAGATCGGTTTTGTTCGGCGACGTCCGGCTTGACAGTGCGCGCGCATACAGTGTGACGAGTGTCCACGCGACGGCTTTAAAAAAGTTGATTTTACCAGAAGTTGGTGTCCTGATATGGCGGTGAGGCGCTGCAAATAGATGGGTCGTCTAAACATAAACCAAGGAATTTGGAGATTAGGGTGGGAAAAGAGAGTGAGTAGTAGAAAGGAAGAAATTAGGTGCCGTTTTTTGGCGTGAGAGAGAGAGAGAGAGAGAGAGAGAGAGAGAGAGAGAGAGAGAGAGAGAGAGAGAGAGAGAGAGAGAGAGAGAGAGAGAGAGAGAGAGAGAGGTAGCATGAAGAAAGTTCGATGGCAATGTTTCCCCACATTGATGCCTCGTTTAAAAATCAAACAAAATATTAAAAAAAAAAAGCTTGAATGAAAGTTCTAGACCTTCGAGAGTAGATTTATCTAATGCCACGCAGCTAATATCCGTAGCACTACAGCAATGGTTGAGCACGAAAAAAAAAAAGCTAAAATTATAAACTCTTATTATAATTATGCAGCCCATTCCTTGTTCTATTTGGTGATAGCTCTTGTCAGTTTTTTAGCTCAGCTACCAATAATGTAAGTGCAGTAATATCTTCTATGAAATCGTTAATTTCATTTAGAGCAGTCTTATATTCCTAGTGTCTATAATTATGAACTCATACACAGATCTAGATCGAGAGGCGAGGCGAGCTAGCCAGTGTAGGAAAAGGGGATAAATCGTATAAATCAGCAATTAGTTCCAAGCTATCCATGTTTTCCTGCGTAAATCAGAATGTTGTTAGAGCAATCACTCACACCTGTGTATTAGGCTATGCATGCAGCCTTAACACTAGAGCAGAGGTTTGCGCAGATTCTCCATCATAAATTATGTTCAAGTCAAGGATGGTCGATTTCCACAAAACCGATTCAGGAAGAGTCAAAAAAAGGTCACGGCCTTGGCTTTCTTAATGAGAGTGAAACACCCAGCCTATGTAAACTATTTCAAAGACTGAATGAGAAGGGATTAAAGAGTCATGAAATTATTTCCAACTACAGGCTTATTTTGCGTTAACTCTTCTTAAAAGTTAAATAGAATGAATAAATAAAATAGTTAGTGCGGAGGTTTTGTTTATATTTTAGCCCTTTTTTTACTTATAGAAGATACCATCGGCCTGGTTTTCCTGTGCAGCGGACAGCTGTATCAACCATTGATTTTCGAAGCCTTTAAATTTGGACTAAGTGGGGCAGTGCATCAAACTCATGATCCGGGGAAATTCCGGTTGATCCCACTCATTGATAATATCGTTACTGCTTGCGGGAAAAAAACTGATCTATTTGTCTTTGAAATGGGTATAGTCGGTGTGTGCAATTTGTCGATTTACTAGACTTCTGCTGGCAGATATACGCTAGAATGTTCACAAAAGATTTTTATATGATGTATTCCTTCTGATATAAGTCGAATGCGATTGCGGGGAACAGTTTAAACATCTTTGTGGTGAACAACTTGCATATAATTATCCCTCTATATAAGTCTTTATCCCAGTTAAGTTATTATTTCCATCGCAGAATCAGATGCACCATTCTACCAACTCAGTCTGTGATGCAGGGAAACTTATTATATGGGCCATTGAATAAAAAAAATTATGGGCTTGTAGCGTGACCAGAAAGCTCAGTTGGTAGAGCGTTGTGGAGGTCCTTGCTCCAATTCTAGGTTTGGCTATCTAGTGGTGGGCTCGGATCTTACTTAACCAGCCCTATCCTAATGGTTTACAAGATTTCTTAGTCTCTAGGGCTTCATCGTAGCTTTTCTGGGGACGAAAATAAGGAGTTGCGGTCTGTTGCGGTCCTAAAATTCTAATTGATTGATCTTGTGTTTAATGCTCCATGTAGCCCGTCCCACAATGTGGTGATTTTAGAGTCACGACGGTCTGGGACTCGAACCCACGAAAAAAGTCCTTGCTGATATCAGGGCCGACTTGTCCTTTTAAGCCACATTCCTCGTATTTATTGCCAATTGCTTTGAGAGAGATCAAAGAATCAGAGAGCAGACAAGATAACTATCAAATTTTAATAACTCGTAGTTCTTGATGATGCCTCCGTGGAGACCGTATCCGTGTTTTAACGATTTTGAGGATGCTTAAACCGAAAAACAGAGCTTGTTTTGGTTACTGGTACTTTAGTTCTGGTGCATGCCCTATCACTACCAGCCGGGGTTAAATGCCCCTATCTCCCTTCAGAATTTCCTGATCGCCAAACCTGTTGTTCTTGAGTCGAGGCGTTATTAACCGTTGACACAATGAGTAATAAATCACACCTGGCCAGCTGCTGCAGTAACCAGGGAGTCTGGAGCAAACGTTGCCTTGACAACACAGTCATTTGAATGTAAACTTCCTGTGTTGGGGACGCGCTGGAAGCCGCGTTGTCTCAATCAGTGGCTGGCACAATCATAATTGGAGACAAATCGTTCACAAAGTTTTGAAGTTTTTTAGTAATTCATGTTAGTTTGGCATCTAGAATCTTGTTTAATTAAGTTACATTAAGAGCATTAGGTAATCAAATTTAGAACGGTTTTGTTTAGTTTTTGTTTTGTTTATTGTTTTTTGTTTTTGTTTTTGTTTTTTTGGTTTTTTTTTTGTGTTATTTGTTGTTTGTTTGTTGTTTTTTTTTTGGTTTTTTGTTGTTGTTGTTTTTTTTTTTGTTTTTTTTTTGTTTTTTTCGGTTTTTGCAAGTTACTTTTTTTTTAAAGAGAGAGAGAGATAAATATTAGTGATATTACCTCACATTTAAAGAGCAGCGTACCCAGCAATTTTCTGTTACAATAATATTTTAAAAACATTTTATTAATGTTTTAAACATGCCATTCTCTCCTTCTGAGTTTCTCCACCCATTTCTTTTAATGTTTTTCTCTCATTTTTTTTTACCCGAGATCTATTGATAATAGGACGAGATATAGAAAACACTAGAAGCTCGTTCTTCCCTCAGTTTCACATTTTTTAAGAATCTAATATTTGAGACAGCAGCATGCCTCGTTCAGAGGTTAGGGCTGATCAGATGGGGCCCGATTCTGTCATGAGGACTGGTGATCCAGCCAGGGTTTGAACGCAGGTGTTCTTTATTTTCAGTTTAGCGCTCTATCACTAAGCTACCCTGCGTTTCGCATTAGAAAACACTGCATGAAAATCTGTGAGTTGAATATCTCCCTGGTTGGTAAAAGCTCTATCATGGGTGGATGAGCTTTAGGCCACATTATACCAGCTCTACCTCTACAGCTTGATATGAATATTATTTCACTTGTCTCTCTTTCTTTCTCTCTCTCTCTCTCTCTCTCTCTCTCTCTCTCTCTCTCTTTCTCTCTCTCAAGGCGCTTTCTAACAGGTTCCAGCCTAACAGAGAAAAGGGGCCTAAAGCTTTTAGCCCTGGCTAAAATCTGGTGGTAAGTGAAAAACAGACTTAACAATGCCTGCTTTAGTGATGACGGTTAACAAGGTGTGTTACACACAAAACAAAAACCTTGACAGTGTTTTTTCAATTAGCCTCTTGGTCTATTCAGGGAAGTGACTGCAGTGATTTGTGTCTGTTGCCTAGCATATACGATCCTTTCGATGTAAACATTTATCTTAGATTTTTACATTTCAAACTGCATAATGAAGATAACTCAAGCCCTGGACGTATAATCGACTTGCTTATTTTGATAAAATTCGATAAATGAGAGTAAAACTTGAGTTTCAGCCTCTAATAATTTGAGTAGCCCTGGAATTCACAAGCTGTCTTACCTTTTTCTTTTAATCTGTAGGGTTATGATATAGGTTTTTTGTTCATAGCTGTTGCGGGGAAACTTGCGAAATAGATTTTATTTGGTATAAAGATAGATTGAAATTGACGAAGAGAACGAGAGAGAGACAGAGACAGAGACAGAGACAGAGAGAGAGAGAGAGAGAGAGAGAGAGAGAGAGAGAGAGAGAGAGAGAGAGAGAGAGAGAGAGAGAGAGACAGACAGACAGACAGACAGACAGACAGACAGACAGACAGACAGACAGACAGAGACACAGAGACACAGAGACTCAGAGAGAGAGAGAGAGAGAGAGAGGGAGGGAGACAGAGACAGAGAGAGGGAGGGAGACAGAGACAGAGACAGAGACAGAGACACAGAGACAGAGACAGAGACAGACAGACAGACAGACAGAGGCACAGAGAGAGAGAGACAGACAGAGACACAGAGAGAGAGAGAGAGAGAGAGAGAGAGAGAGAGAAAGGGTGTGAGAGAGAAATGAGATAAGACGATGGTGGCATTTGTCACTGTCTGCTTCGATCCCCTGTCATGACATTGAGGTGGCCACTGGTCAGTGATGAGTTTTGAGCATGTCACCTGTCTTGTCCAGCAGCCCGATTCTCACTGCGGGTGGCTAACTCTCCCAAGTTCTATGGCTGTCTAATGACACAGACCCTCCTTCTTCTATCCTGGTCTTGCTACTACCCTGACATACACACAAACACAGGGTCGGACACAATCACGCGCAATCACTTGGTCTTGGCTTGAGCTTTGATTGATGACCATAGTAGTAGCCAGTGATTGCCAGTCTTGACCACGGAGACTCGCTGGGGTGGACATCGGAAAGAGTATTCACCCAGGCGCATGATATTTTGTGGGAGCTGGAAAGGAGAAGAATTTAGTGTGGGGGAAGGGAAGGGGGGGGGGGGGTGGAAGATAGCAAAAGGGGAGAGGGGAAAAAAAGTTGTGAGTAGAGATACCGAAGAAATAGTTGGGAAGAATGAAATGAAGGACGGAACGGATTTAAAAAATACGGAGTAAGAGAGAGAGAGAGAGAGAGAGAGAGAGAGAGAGAGAGAGAGACGAGGGGGAGCAGAGAGAGACAGTCAGACAGACAAATAAACTGTCAGGCAAAACAAACATACAAAAACAGAAACAACAAAGAAAAATACTGACCTGAAACATGAGATTTGCATGTAATACACATTCAAATTTACGAGCATTTTTATTCTCATCCGTTTTGGGTACTAAGTGTGATTATCTATCAAACAAGTTTGAAATAGAACATATTTTCTGTTCTGTTTGAAAGATGGGTCAGGGTGTACGAGTTGAAATGATTTAAGCAGGACAAACATGCAATAATAACAGTTATTAGATCAATCTCTGCCTTTTCTGTAAAAATAGTTTTATTTATGTACCTTCTATCCGATAAGGAAAGATCTACGTCGTTAAATAATTATACTACAAGGACAAGCTTCACTATACCAGTGAACATTAAATGAAGAAGATTTAAATTAAACTATTAGTCTGCTTCTCTGTCATGATAGTGCTGTTGACCTTTGGGTTTTTTTCATCCATTCTATAAATAGATTTCAAATAAAATTCTTTTTTCCCTGATAGATCGGTTACACTCTAAGAAATTTAATGATATCTCTACAGGGGCCGGGTTACCCGAAAACTATTTTTTTTTCTGTTAATGAAATACTATAGAACATCGAAGAAATTCACCATCCGCCATGCTGATGTCATAACAGGAAGCGTTGCTGGGCGGCAAACAGTGCATTTATAATTATGATGGGTTTGGGTATTATAAGACCAATTCTAAAAGAACATCTTTTTGTTCATATTCTAAATTGAGTCAATTTTTTTTCCTGGAGCAGAGGTATTAAGAATTTATTCTATTGCTTCACGCAATGTTAATTTGTTTGCAACATTTCACGAAAAACGGACGGAAACTTAACCTACCGTTTTTCTTCCCCCCGTCCTATTTTCTATTCTTACACGCGCTGTGCTGATTTACTTCATTTTAATTTTTATAACAGACTTAACGCTCCTGACTTCCTCAGTTTGTCTCTGCCTTAATTCTGCTAAAACCATCACAATACTCTCTTACTCCCAGGATTGGAACATTTGAATGTCTTTGACCTTTACTCACAGACACTTAGGTATCAATTCTGCACCATACATTCATAACGTATTTTTTTCTCTTTTTTTCATTTTTGCAAAAAGTTTGTTCTATTATTTTGTTATGACAGACTTCAGTTTTTATTATCATTTAATCAACAACTTCTAAAAATCAGCCAGAAGTTTTGCCTCAATACATATTACAAGCATCTCAAAATGTTTCTTTAAACAAAAATAGCTAATAAAATTCATGGCCAGATATCAGATGCACCACTTCATGTTTTGTTGATCTTATGTTAGTTCTTCGTCTCCTCAGTATTCTGGAGACTTCCACAAGGAGACTGTGGCTCTCTATCAAGCTCAGGATAGGGTCGGTTAGATGGGAGACATCAGATTTTCTTTTCTTTTTAAAGTAAGGTCAGATGTATTTTTCCTCACTGACGCTGGGCTGCCCAGTCTTGATTGACAAGTGACGTCATCGTTGTCCGGTCCACTGTTTGAAACTGACCGGCGTTGTAGTGTTATCTGGTCACCGGATCTTCTTCCTCTGTTTCTCCCCTGTCAGCTTCTGATTTTGTCTCCTCTATCTCACTCTCTCTCCCTTCTCACGGTTCTCTCATTCTTTCTCCTCTATCTTTTCCTTTCTCTCCTTCTCTCCCTCTCTCCCTCCCTCTCTCTCTCTCTCTCTCCCTATCTCTCTCTCCCTCCCTCTCTCTCTCTCTCTCCACACTATCGCGTTACCCCACGACGTGTAATCAGGCGTGAACCGATGTTTTCTTTCCGTGCAAAGTCATCCGGAGACGGACCGAGCACGAGATCATTGTCTGCCGTGACTTTCTTCCTCTTCCCCCGAGTTTTCCCCGCTGAACAATCTTGTCCAGGGCGCCTGGCACGAGGCGTGTTGGTGACATCACGACACCATCATGTCTGACTTCCAGCCACCTCACGATCAACACTGAACATCTCCAAGGCGATGGAACGATCTAAGGGCTGGCTGCGACGTATGGACGACGTAAACTATGACTGTAATACTATAAGAGTATTGAATTTAAAAATTCGAATTCCAAAGATGACGGTTACATGATTAGGATCTCGAAGCAATATTTTCTAGAAAACCGAGAACAACTTTGGTGGCGGGCTGTAAGGCCAAATTGGGCCTGGCATATCAATAAAGCAACCAAGCTTTGTTAAACAATCAAACAACCAAGCGATGCGGCAATCAATGGGTAAATTATCAGTCCAGGGCAACAATATCGAGCTATCAAAGCACAGCTTTGGTTTCAAATCCAATACTAAAATGTCTGATACCAAGCGTCGTGCAGATTCCAACATACATGAGACTAAACACACCGAGAACCCAAAGCAAGAGTCTGAAATCGGGTTCCTTCAATATAAGAAATCTCGAAATTAATATTTTGCTTCCTTTTTATTTTTTCTACCAAGCAACACTGAGTTCAACTTACCATTATTTTTTACTTTACTTAATTAACAAAGAAAGTCCTGGATTGAATGAATGTAATAGTGGAAGTTTCAAACACAAAACTTTGGAGTCCACTGGTCTTCATGGAAACTTAATGTTAGTTGATGTACCTGAAGTCGATGATTTCTAGCACACCTCGAGCCTTCTTGCCGGTAGGTGAATTTGAACGTACATTCTTTCACCTTTGGTTAGAGGAAAGGGGAAAAAAAAAGGGGGGGGGGGGGAGTTGAGATAGGACATAAAGGAAGAGAGCAAGAATTTTGAGTGATTGATTTGCAAGAGCTGTAGCGCTCACCAGGTCCTGATGATTGGCTTATCCTGTCCAGTGACTTATCAGGCCCTGGGCGCTAATTTAGATAAATAGCATTAAATCTTATCTACAGGCATCAAACTTACTATTTACTGTGTCTACTCATTCAATGCTTTTATTGTTATGTGTTTTGTTTTTTGTTTGTTTGGTTTTTTTTTTTTTTTTTTTTTTTTTTTTGGGGGGGGGGGTTGTTGTTTGTTGGTGCTTTTTTTGTTTGATACAGCCGGTCAACAACATAACAACATGACACCAGGCCCTTTTGCTTATCAAACTTAAGCCCTCTGGTGGGTGAAATTGAAAAATATTGAGACTCTCAAATCGATGTCAGTTTGTGTTTCTGGGCGGACGCTCTAATAACACAGCCACCAGCGCTCCCATTCATGATTTTATGTTTTTTATAACTTAGTCACTATCCAACATCTGCAACAATTATCGAAGATAAGTTACCCGTCACCCACTTTTCATCAGCCAGGCACCAACAATATCAGAACTATACTGAACTGATGAGCATAATTATGTGGTAAAGACAGTAGCTAAAACATGTTTACGGATGCTAGTTGTTCGCTGCTGCTACCAGAGGCGCTTGGTTAGCCATATCCAGGGGGTTATACAGGAGAATAACATTGGTTGCCAAGGTAAACAAACAGCGCCATGTCGGTGTTGTCAGCAGCTATTAGCGGGATGTTTCCACAAGGAATGACGCAGAAGGATGTTTAGCAATGTGTTCCATGCTGTGAATGATGTTTAGATAGGAGTTTCCTGCTAGGACGACTTGTAAATATGGCGGGCTGTTGCTGCAGCTAGGTAGACAGCTGAGTATGAAGAGTCATTTCTTACACTTCTTTTCTTTATCATTCTCTCTCTCCCTCTCTCTCTCTCTCTCTCTCTCTCTCTCTCTCTCTCTCTCTCTCTCTCTCTCTCTCTCTCTTTCTCCCTCTCTCTCTCATCTTTCTTTCTTTCTTCTCTCTCTTGCTCTTTCTCTGCCAATCTG